>VZQC01011341.1:5232998-5315423 GCA_009823505.1 Rhizomys pruinosus | reverse complement strand
ACACACACACACACACACACACACACACACACACACACACACACACACGTGCTCCCACAGAGGTGAGGGGGTGTCAGATCATCCTCTGGAGCTGGAGTTACAGATGGTTCCGAGCTGCCTGATATAGATGCTGGGAATTGGACTCAGGTTTTCTGCAAGATCAGCAAGTACTCTTTTTTTTTTTTTTATTTCTTTTTGAGACAGGGTCTCCCTTTAGTCCCAGCTGGCCTGGAGCTCGCTCTGTACACCAGGCTGGGCTTGAACTCAGAGATCTGCCTGCCTCTGCCTCTGAGTGCTGGGATTAAAGGTGTGCACTACCATGCCCAGCTTTGTGGGTTTTTTTTTAATTTAACTTATTTTTTTATGTGTATGAATGTACTGTCTACATGTAGGTTTGTGCACCCATGTCGTGCAATGCTGCGGATGTCAGAAGAGGGCGTTGGATTCCCCTGGAACTGGAATTCTCCTGGAATTGGAGTTACGGATGGTTCTCAGCCTCCATGTGGGTGCTGGGGATCGAACCCGAGTCCTCTGCAAGAGCAGTTGGCGCTCTTAACTGCTAGGCCATCTCTCCAGCCCACCAAAGATTTATTTTTAAATGTTATATATATGAGCATTTTGCTTATATGTATGTATGTATGTATGTATGTATGTATGTATATACACTGTGTTTGTAAAGTGCCTGCAGAGGCACAGAAGAGGCTACTTGATCCCCTGGAACTGGAGTTAGATTGGTTATAAGCCCACACATGGGTGCTCTGCAAGAGTATCAAGTGCCCTTAACTGCACTTAAAACACATTAACCAGCTGGGCGTGGTGGCACACGCCTATAATCCCAGCACTTGGGAGGCAGAGGCAGGCAGGCAGATCTCTGTGAGTTCAAGGGCAGCCTGGTGTACAGTGAGTTCCAGACCAGCTGGGGCTACAGAGACCTTGTCTCAAAAACACCAAAAACAAAAACAAAACCACTTAAACCATCATCTCCAGCCTCTACATCAGCCGATTCTTCTAAGCAACTTTCTAAGTGACAGAGACCAGGAATGTGGTTCAGCGGCATAGAAGCAGCCTAGCATGTATGGGGCCCCGGGTTTGAGTCTCACCAGCAGAGAGCAAAATGGCCCCAAAAGAGGAGAGCTGTTAAGAGTTCTGACCTGTGGCTTGGAAACCTGCTCCCTTCTCTTGCTTATTTTCAAATCTCTTTTCTGTGACTGAGCTCTTTGCATGTATATGGCAGGCTCAGTTTGGCACATGTCAGGGTTGACCAAACTTGATCATGAATCAAAAATGAACAAGCAGCCCCCAACTCCACAGTTCCCGCAAAGCCTGGGAACTACCTCACCTTGCTGGCCTCTCTCTGGAGCAGCAACTTCACCAGCCGTCTTGTGTCTGGAGGGACCAACTTGGGCAGCTCTGGCAGCTGAGCATCCTGGTAGCTGCGGCTCTCAAGGTGGGCTCTGCCCTGGGCATAGAAGGGATTAGCGAGCCCGAAGATTTCATAGGCAATGGCCCCTACAGCCCAGGTATCAGCCTTGCTGTAATCAATTACTGCCCTGGGCCCAGGACAAGCTGTGGACACCTGCAGGATGCAGAGAGTGAGTGGTCACACATGCACTGGCAGACCTACCTTCAAGTTCCTGTACCTGAGCTGGGGGCAAATCTGAACCCAGAGTTTAAATGCACCATAGCTCAAGCCAGAAGGACCTGCTAAGGCTCCCCCGTTTGATGCTGACAAATCTGGAGACTGCAGGCTGAAGCAAAGAGGCAGGGCAGGAACCTCCCATCTCATTCCTTCACTTAATGGGAATGCTGAGGAAACTCCTGCAGACAGCAGAGCATACATAGCAGGACTCACCTCGGGTGCCATCAGGCAGCCATTGCCACCGCGGTCCACATACCAGCTAGTGAAAGGCAACTGCAGCCCAACTCGCTCATCAGCCAGGCAGCAGCCAAAATCAGAGATCACCAGCCAGGGGCAGCCATCTGCAGAGAGGCAGCAGAGGTGAGTGCCTGTTCTGCTTCTGTCCTCTGACAGGCCCTCCCCTCTGAAAGCCACCAGCAGGACATGGATGAGCTGGACTAATGGACGATGTGTCCAGCAGCACCGGCCAGCAAGGCAGATGGCAGAGCTCACAGCAGGGCCAGCCACAGGAATATGGACCTGCCTCCCAGAAACAAGAAAGCCATAGTTCACAGGCAGGGAATTGGATACAGGCTAGCTCCTCCATCTAGAGAACGTTGTAGTTAACTAGGTATGTGTCAAGACCAATGGAGCTTACCCAGAAGTCTTTGGTTTTGAATTTGAAATCTACAAATCTAATGGGGACATTAGGATTTAGTTACCAAGGATTTAGAGCCCTAGAAAAAGCTAGTTCACTTGGCTAAAATGTCTTAAAGATTTATTTTTGCTTTTATTTATGTATATGTCTGTGTATGTTGTATGCCATGTATGTGTGGGTGCCTGCGGATGCCAGAAGAGGGCATCAGAGGTACAAGTGGTTGTCAGTGAAAGGCTTCTCCACCAACGAAATAAAAGAGATTAGCCAAATTCAAGTGGTTGCTCCTGGGCAGATTCGCTGATCTCACAGGTGGAGATCAGGGAAGTCTACCCCTGCTCTGGGGTAGGGGCTTTTTATAGGGGAAGGGAGGGGGCATGATGATGTGTTGGTAAGTTACTGGGGAATTGTCGTTTTAGGTGGGTCTTAGGTCCAGTGGTCACTTTGGAATCTGGAACTAGGTGTTGGCCTTGTCCGGTATTTTGTGGGGGCTTTTGTTAAGTGGAGGCTCCTGACAGAAAGAGAAGGGCGGGGACACCTCCTGGTCCACACCATCTTGGCCTTTGTCCCAAACCTCTGGCCTAACAGTCAGCAGTGTGACATGGGTGCTAGGAACCAACCCAGGTCATCTGTAAGAAGAGCAAGGGCTCTTAACCACTGAGCCATCTCTTCAGCTTCCACTAAGTTTTAAGTTTATTTGTTTGTTTTTGTTTTTTGTTTTTTGTTTTTTTTTAGAGACAGGTCTTCCTGTAGCCCTGGCTGATTTGGAACTCACTATGTACACCAGGCTGACCATGATCTCTCAAAGTGCTGGGATTAAAGGTGTGGGACACTATGTACAGTTAAAGATTTTTTTTGGGGGGGGTCTTTTTGAGACAACGTCTTCCCATAGCCCCAGCTGTCCTAGAAATCACTATGTAGACCAGGCTGACCTTGAATTTACAGAGATCCGCCTGCCTCTCCCTCCCGAGTACTGGGGTTAAAAGGCATGTGCCACCACACCCGGCTCAACAGATTTTTTTTTTTTTTTTTTTTTTTGTTTTTTGTCTTTTGGAGACAGGTTCTTCCCTGTAGTCCCAGCTGCCCTGGAACTCACTCTGTAGACCAGGCTGGCCTTGAACTCACAAGATCCACCTGCCTCTGCCTCCCAAGTGCAGGATAAAGGCGTGCGCCAGGGTAAAGTCTTTCTAAGTAAGCATGAGGACTTGAGTTTAGACCCCAGCACCCAGTAGAAATTGGTGAGGCAACACATGTTTATAATCGTATCGCTGAGGACGGGGCCAGGCAGCTCCCAGGGGCTCACTGAGCAGCCAGGCTTACTGAAATAGCACGCTCCAGGCTACGGAAAGACCTGTCTCAAATAAATTAGGTGAAAGTGATAAAGGAAGACACCCAGCATCAACATCTGGCTTCAGGCACCTCGTTTATCCACACATACATACATACCAATACGCACCACGCACGCATGCACGCCTCACCCTTTCCGTTCCCCGCTAGTGCTCCCTGGAGTACTCTGGATATGGTAAGCGCCTACCTGAATCCAGTTCCACAAGGATGTTGTCAGATTTGAGGTCCCGGTGGGCAATGCCCTGCTGAACCAAGTGGTCCACACCCTCCAGTAACTGCAGGGTCATCACGGTGGCCAGGCGGGGGCTGGGAGTGTGCTCATGAAGGTACTGGCGCAGCGTGCAGGGGTAGCTGGCAGGAGGGGACCGCAGCCCTTACTCAGTTAGGGCTAGGCCTTTCCTCTTCCTGAAGATTTTGATTTCTTTGTTCCTATGCCTTCCCCCCACACACCACCCTGAAACTCTGAACCAGGGGACCGCAGATTCTCAGCTCCACAGATCCATCCCCGAAGTGACCTACACAGAATGAGGCTGGCCACAGAGGGGAGCCACCCAATGTATTAAGAATACTGGGTGGGAAGTATTTTCTGGAAAGTGAGATGTATCATTCCAGGACACAGCCCTCTCCCAGCACACCCTGTTCTTCCTGGGAGCCCTGTGCTCCAAGGGCAGGGACCAGTGGCCCCGTGGGGACCGGGAAGCTGCCTAAGGTCCTGCTGCACCCACGGACACCCATCTATACCACTTACTTCTTCATAACGAGGAACAATGTGCGACCGTGGCCCAGGCCTTCTGGGTGGAGCCGAGGGGGCAGCACATCAGGATAGTCGGCCAGGGCCCCTGGTAGCAGGGGCACAGATGAGGTGAAGGCTCGGAAAACCCGGATTATGTTGGGGTGTGGGGTGAGCTGCTTAAGACCTCCTTTGGATCTCCTGTTTGGCAAAATGGGAAAATGGATGAGGTCAGTGTGGGAGACAACAGCCGGGAAGATAGGCTAAGGCCATAACAAAAGGCACTCCTTAGTTTACCGATATTTAGTGCGGCCTTGCCCTGTTCCAAATACTGTACACAGTGTGGGCAAAAACCAGCACAGATGACTTGTCACACTCAAGACTCCAGTCCATCCATCTGTCCATCGCACAGATCCTGGAAGCTGCACAGCTCTGAGTTCTTTTTCTTTTCTTTTTTTTTTTTTTTTTATCTTTTCAAGACAGGGTCTCCTGTAGCCCCTGGTCTGGACCTTTGTAGACAAGGCTGGCCTG
Source organism: Rhizomys pruinosus (assembly GCA_009823505.1). Taxonomy (NCBI): domain Eukaryota; kingdom Metazoa; phylum Chordata; class Mammalia; order Rodentia; family Spalacidae; genus Rhizomys; species Rhizomys pruinosus. The sequence goes on along the minus strand of VZQC01011341.1, from coordinate 5,310,542 downwards.
AACTCACAAAGATCGCCTCTTCTGCCTCCCATGCTACGATTAAAGGCATGTGCCACCATGCCCGGATAGCTCTGAGTTCTTAATCTTGTCCAACCCATCCTCTCTGGGCTCAGCGCCAAGTGGGAGAGGGGAATAAGGTAGTAACACGCAGGGCAAGGCGGTTAATGTGCATGAAGTACTCTGCAGAGTAAGCACTCAGTAAATATTAGCTGTCACTGTTATTCATTCGACTAACATTTACTATTGTCACTTCAGTACCAGATATTGTAGAATGCTGGGAGCTTTGCACAGAGCAGAGTCTCTGACCTTAACTTGATCTAAGAAAGCACAGGGACCCAGCCTAAATCACCTCCCTGAGAACAGGGATTAGCATCACTTTTGTCAAAAGCAGAAATGTATACAGATGCAGTTTGTGGTCAGCAGCAGTGGTCGCTGCTGGCCCTGCCTACTCTTCCTCCAGCATGTCCCACTGCGGCACACTGGTTACATTTTGGACAGGATGGCTCTGCCTCCTGTGTGCCAGCTGTGGCCCTCGGCCAAAGCTGACTGGACCAGGAGTGGGTGCTTGGAGCCAAGGGGCAACAATATGTTCATCTGAGCTCCCATTGGCGGGCAGAAAGGAAAAGCAGGGACGTAGATTTTCTTTGGAAACACCTGGAAGGCCGAGGAAGGAGCAAAGGTTGACAGAAGAGCCACAGGGAAGAAACAGGTTGCTGGGTGGAGAGAAGGGAGGCGGCTGCCAGAGTACAGGCTGAGACAGGCTGAGACAGGCTGAGACAGGCTGAGACAGGCTGGGACAGGCTGGGACAGGCTGAGTCAGGCTGGGACAGGCTGGGACAGGCTGGGACAGGCTGGGACAGGCTGGGACAGGCTGGGACAGGCTGGGACAGGCTGGGACAGGCTGGGACAGGCTGGGACAGGAGGGTGCCAGCTTAGTGAACCCCGTCCACGTGTGTCCTTGTACTGTTCCCGGGTTGCCTGGGTGGGCTCCTGGGCTGTGCAGCAGTTAATGTCCATGGGTCACTGTTAACAGGAGAGCCAGGACCACAGCATAAGCTGGCACAGGCTTGGCAAGTGTCCCCTGGCAGGGAGATCTGAGGCACTGTGGGGAGATGGGCAGGGTGTGTCTGAATGAGGCCTGTACAGCACAGGCAGGGCAGCTTGAGAACAGTACAGTAAACAAAGGAGCTTCCACTTCTGGAGAAGGTGGTGTGAAATTCAGCTGAGCCCAGCAGAAGGGGAAGAAGGGGGACTGGGAGGGGAGGGGGTGAGAAACAGGTGGGAGCAGCAGGGAGCAAGCAGATCACAGAGGATCTGAGTCTGAGAATCTACAGGAAGGAGCAGAGGCTAGGTGGACATGCCCCAGAGTGCTCTAGGGAGGAGTTTCTCAGCAGATCCTGCAGCACTTTGGCTATTATGCCTGCCACCGCACCTCGACTCCAGGTACACATATGCAGAACAGAGTACCACGGTACAGCTAGAGAGAACCTGGACAAATCAGACAGACACATAGGACGGAAGGCCAGAGGCTACGAAAGCCATGAAAACAGCTAGTGGGAGGATCAGGGCTACTTCAGATGGGGTCTCTACCACCAGGCTTGCTGCTTGTTATAAGTCAGTGGAGACGGTACATATGCACAGCTAGGTGGCGCTGCACCCCTACACTGCTGTGAAAGAACAAGGAGAGGACTGCCTAGCACTCTGATGGGGGTCTGTTTACATGAAGTTTGCCCCTGCTCCAATGTGAAGCAATCGTCTGCATCATTAGTTGGGATCTCATGATCTTCGGTCTTTCCCAAACTCAATCATCTACTAAGAGAAAATCCCTCTATGCACCATTCAGTAATCAGCTCTTGTCAATTTGTTCTCAAAGAACCCATGACTTCTGGGCAGCAGAGGGATGCTTACCTGTAAGTTACTGCTCCATACTCTCCAGCCAAGGCCACCTGGCTAGCTGGGACCAGCTCCTGGCTCATGGTACTTAAGATGGCTTCACTGGAGGAGCCCGCCTGGAACACATCCATAATGCACGTATGATTACGCAGCCCTGTGTGGAACGTCAAGTTCCAAGCCCTGCCTGGGATTTGGACCAAGACAGCTGCGACCTAGAATTGGCTTTGACCTTCAAGATCAGATAAGCTCTCTGAAGCAATAAGCCAAAACTAGTTCCTCCTGGAAGAGAACGGAGGAAGATGGAGCTACCTGGAGCTTGAACTCTGGAGATCAAGAGGCCAAGATGTCAGGGCACACGATGCTTCCCCTCACGGACGCCTCTGGTCACCACTGACTCAAAACTGACCATGGGTCACTAAGTCTCATTCTGCCGGCTCCCTTCAGCAGACTGGCCAGAGCTCAAGACACTCTTCCTGGACTGAATTATGTGCCATGGGGGACAGCCTTTCCCTCCCCCAGCAAACAGAGGCTAAAGAGGGGACCACCAACTGTCCTCATTTCAGGTCTGCTGGAGCTTGACTTACAGCAGTTGTGAGCCCCTACCACCTGTGTGGGTACCAGGAACTGACCTCGGTTAAGTGCTCTTATGCTGAAATATCTCTCCAGCCCCCAGTTTTCCTCATTTTGTCAGGAACACCTGGAATCTATGGAGCCTGCTAAGTACTGAGATTTGTGACATGGGCTATAGATGTAGTTCAGGTAGTAGAGACCTTGGATCTCCAAGCACCAAAGTCATCCTGAATTATATGGAGAGCTGAAATTTGAGGCCAGCCAGGGCTATATGAAATCCTGTCTCGAAAAAAAAAAAATCTGGTGGATCTCTGTGAGTTCAAGGCCAGCTAGGGCTACAAAAATACCAAAAAATAAAATAATAAAAAATAAAAAAATGTGTACCAATAAACTGTCCTTTGTGAATACAAAATCTACCAGGTCTGCAAGGGCCAGTTTGATGCTCAGAGTGGATGAATCAAAAGATGTGGCTATCTGTTAGCTGCTGGCCCCTCCTGGAAGGCAGCACTCTGTCCACCTTCCCAGTCAGCATCAAAACAAGAAGCCACATTCGGTGCCTAGCATAAGGTCCATGGCCCTCTGAGCCCTGGTCAGATGCTCTGAGCAGGGGTAAGCACACTGGGTCTTGGCTAATTTTCTAAACTCATCCTGCAATGGCGAGGTACAGACACTAAGGACACTGAGGCTTTGGTCTGATGGGGAAATACTCTCTAGTCTCTCAAAGCTGTGAGTAGTTCTGAGAGCTGAGCACAGGAACCTGACAGAGAGCCCTGCCTCTAGCAGTTGGGGGATGGAGAGGAACACAGCCTCTCCTTTCAGGGAGGCCAGTCAAGAAAGGAGGGGGAAGAAGGAGAGGACAGCTCTATAGCTGACCTCAAAAGAAGTCACCATCAGCTCAGAGGCCAGGGGCTTAGGCAACTGCCACTCAGGGTGGCTCACAGGCCAGAAACCTGGGTACCACCACCTGGAACTTGTTGGAAAGGATCATAGACTCTCAGGCTCTACCCTTGACTTGCCAAATCTAAAATCTGCCTCTGGATCTAATCTCTAGGTGGGTGACAGAATGTTAGAATAAGACAGGTAGCTCCAGACCCTCATGGAAAAGAGCAAGGAAGTCCAGCCACACAGGAACCTTTCCTGTGGAAAGTCTGGAAAAACAGCCCGTCTCCAAAGACTAGCATCTTGAGAAAAGCCAGCCCCCAGGAGAGGCAGGCCCTTACCGCGATGTTCCACATCATCTTGATGGCGAAGGGGAAGGCAGGCGCCCCTGCTGTACGCTCCACATCTGCCCCCCGGGGGAGCCCATCTGGGCTCTTCTCTGACAGTCCCATCCACCCGGCCCTCTGTAGGCGCTGGGGCAACGTGGGCATGGTAGCTTCATACACAGCGGCACTGCAGCCCTTGCCAATGGACTGTCCTATCAGATAGTCCTCCAGCCGGAAGCCCTGCCAGCGTCTCGTGTCCAGTGGGTCAGACACCACCTTGTTTTTCTGGGTAAAAATTGCCTGTGGGGAAACAGAATGTCCTGTGAGCCAGGGGTTGAGTAAGGCCACCATAAGGCAGAAACAGGACAGGGGAGAGGCACAGTGAGGCAGGGGCCTAATCTACAGGGTCAGGGGCCAGAAACAATGGCCACGTTGGCTCAGACTGCAGGCCAGCCTGCCTCGGCTACTCTTTTCAAAGACGGGTTCTCCCTGTAGCCCTGCTGACCTGGTACCAGGCTGGCCTTGAACTCACAAGATTCTGCCTAACTTCTGCCTCCCAGGTGTACGATTTTTTAACGGCATGTGCCACCCTGCCCCGGATTACGCTCTGCGTTTCTACTCTTGTCCCACCCATCCTTCTCTGGGCTCAGCGCCAGTGGGGAGGGGACTAACTGGTAGTAACACGCACGGGCAGGCGGTTCAATGGCATGAAGTACTCTGCCGAGTAAGCACTCAGTAAATATTAGCTGTCACTGTTATTCATTCGACTAACATTTACTATTGTCACTTCAGTACCAGATATTGTAGAATGCTGGGAGCTTTGCACAGAGCAGAGTCTCTGACCTTAACTTGATCTAAGAAAGCACAGGGACCCAGCCTAAATCACCTCCCTGAGAACAGGGATTAGCATCACTTTTGTCAAAAGCAGAAATGTATACAGATGCAGTTTGTGGTCAGCAGCAGTGGTCGCTGCTGGCCCTGCCTACTCTTCCTCCAGCATGTCCCACTGCGGCACACTGGTTACATTTTGGACAGGATGGCTCTGCCTCCTGTGTGCCAGCTGTGGCCCTCGGCCAAAGCTGACTGGACCAGGAGTGGGTGCTTGGAGCCAAGGGGCAACAATATGTTCATCATCTGCGCTTCCCATTGGAGGGCAGAAAAGGAAAACGCAGGGCCGTAGATTTTCTTTTGACAACACCGGGAAGGCCGAGGAAGGAGCAAGTTGACAGAAGAGCCACAGGGGGAAGAAACCTGGTTGCTGGTTGGAGAGAAGGGAGGGTGGCCAGAGACAGGCTGAGACAGGCTGGGACAGGCTGAGACAGGCTGAGACAGGCTGAGACAGGCTGAGACAGGCTGAGACAGGCTGAGACAGGCTGAGACAGGCTGAGATCAGGCTGAGACAGGCTGAGACAGGCTGAGACAGGCTGAGACAGGCTGAGACAGGCTGAGACAGGCTGAGACAGGCTGAGACAGGCTGAGACAGGCTGAGACAGGCTGAGACAGGCTGAGACAGGCTGAGACAGGCTGAGACAGGCTGAGACAGGCTGAGACAGGCTGAGACAGGCTGAGACAGGCTGAGACAGGCTGAGACAGGAAGGTGCCAGCTTTGTGAACCCCGTCCACGTGTGTCCTTGTACTGTTCCCGGGTTGCCTGGGTGGGCTCCTGGGCTGTGCAGCAGTTAATGTCCATGGGTCACTGTTAACAGGAGAGCCAGGACCACAGCATAAGCTGGCACAGGCTTGGCAAGTGTCCCCTGGCAGGGAGATCTGAGGCACTGTGGGGAGATGGGCAGGGTGTGTCTGAATGAGGCCTGTACAGCACAGGCAGGGCAGCTTGAGAACAGTACAGTAAACAAAGGAGCTTCCACTTCTGGAGAAGGTGGTGTGAAATTCAGCTGAGCCCAGCAGAAGGGGAAGAAGGGGGACTGGGAGGGGAGGGGGTGAGAAACAGGTGGGAGCAGCAGGGAGCAAGCAGATCACAGAGGATCTGAGTCTGAGAATCTACAGGAAGGAGCAGAGGCTAGGTGGACATGCCCCAGAGTGCTCTAGGGAGGAGTTTCTCAGCAGATCCTGCAGCACTTTGGCTATTATGCCTGCCACCGCACCTCGACTCCAGGTACACATATGCAGAACAGAGTACCACGGTACAGCTAGAGAGAACCTGGACAAATCGGACAGACACATAGGACGGAAGGTCAGAGGCTACGAAAGCCATGAAAACAGCTAGTGGGAGGATCAGGGCTACTTCAGATGGGGTCTCTACCACCAGGCTTGCTGCTTGTTATAAGTCAGTGGAGACGGTACATTAGCCCCAGCTGTCCTGGAACTCACTCTGTAGACCAGGCTGGCCTTGAACTCACAAAGATCCACCTGTCTCTGCCTCCCAAGTGCTAGGATTAAAGGCGTGCGCCAGGGTAAAGTCTTTCTAAGTAAGCATGAGGACTTGAGTTTAGACCCCCAGCACCCAGTAGAAATTGGTGAGGCAACACATGTTTATAATCGTATCGCTGAGGACGGGGCCAGGCAGCTCCCAGGGGCTCACTGAGCAGCCAGGCTTACTGAAATAGCACGCTCCAGGCTCACGGAAAGACCTGTCTCAAATAAATTAGGTGGAAAGTGATAAAGGAAGACACCCAGCATCAACATCTGGCTTCAGGCACCTCCGTTTATCCACACATACATACATACCAATACGCACGCACGCACGCATGCACGCCTCACCCTTTCCGTTCCCCGCTAGTGCTCCCTGGAGTACTCTGGATATGGTAAGTGCCTACCTGAATCCAGTTCCACAAGGATGTTGTCAGATTTGAGGTCCCGGTGGGCAATGCCCTGCTGAACCAAGTGGTCCACGCCCTCCAGTAACTGCAGGGCCATCACGGTGGCCAGGCGGGGGCTGGGAGTGTGCTCATGAAGGTACTGGCGCAGCGTGCAGGGGTAGCTGGCAGGAGGGGACCGCAGCCCTTACTCAGGGCTAGGCCTTTCCTCTTCCTGAAGATTTTGATTTCTTTGTTCCTATGCCTTCCCCCCACACATCACCCTGAAACTCTGAACCAGGGGACCGCAGATTCTCAGCTCCACAGATCCATCCCCGAAGTGACCTACACAGAATGAGGCTGGCCACAGAGGGGAGCCACCCAATGTATTAAGAATACTGGGTGGGAAGTATTTTCTGGAAAGTGAGATGTATCATTCCAGGACACAGCCCTCTCCCAGCACACCCTGTTCTTCCTGGGAGCCCTGTGCTCCAAGGGCAGGGACCAGTGGCCCCGTGGGGACCGGGAAGCTGCCTAAGGTCCTGCTACACCCACGGACACCCATCTATACCACTTACTTCTTCATAACGAGGAATAATGTGCGACCGTGGCCCAGGCCTTCTGGGTGGAGCCGAGGGGGCAGCACATCAGGATAGTCGGCCAGGGCCCTTGGTAGCAGGGGCACAGATGAGGTGAAGGTTCGGAAAACCCGGATTATGTTGGGGTGTGGGGTGAGCTGCTTAAGACCTCCTTTGGATCTCCTGTTTGGCAAAATGGGAAAATGGATGAGGTCAGTGTGGGAGACAACAGCCGGGAAGATAGGCTAAGGCCACAACAAAAGGCACTCCTCAGTTTACCGATATTTAGTGCGGCCTTGCCCTGTTCCAAATACTGTACACAGTGTGGGCAAAAACCAGCACAGATGACTCGTCACACTCAAGACTCCAGTCCATCCATCTGTCCATCACACAGATCCTGGAAGTTGCACAGCTCTGAGTTCTTTTTCTTTTCTTTTTTTTTTTTTTTTTTACTCTTTTCAAGACGGGTCTCCCTGTAGCCCTGGCTGAGCTGGTACAGGCTGGCCTTGAACTCACAAGATTCTGCCTACTTCCTGCCTTCCCATGGTGCTACGATTTTAACGGGCATTGTGCCACCATGCCCCGGATAGCTCTGAGTTTCTTAATCTTGTCCAACCCATCCTCTCTGGGCTCAGCGCCAAGTGGGAGAGGGGAATAAGGTAGTAACACGCAGGGCAAGGCGGTTAATGTGCATGAAGTACTCTGCAGAGTAAGCACTCAGTAAATATTAGCTGTCACTGTTATTCATTCGACTAACATTTACTATTGTCACTTCAGTACCAGATATTGTAGAATGCTGGGAGCTTTGCACAGAGCAGAGTCTCTGACCATTAACTTGATCTAAGAAAGCAGCAGGGACCCAGCCTAAATCACCTCCCTGAGAACAGGGATTAGCATCACTTTTGTCAAAAGCAGAAATGTATACAGATGCAGTTTGTGGTCAGCAGCAGTGGTCGCTGCTGGCCCTGCCTACTCTTCCTCCAGCATGTCCCACTGCGGCACACTGGTTACATTTTGGACAGGATGGCTCTGCCTCCTGTGTGCCAGCTGTGGCCCTCGGCCAAAGCTGACTGGACCAGGAGTGGGTGCTTGGAGCCAAGGGGCAACAATATGTTCATCATCTGAGCTCCCATTGGGGGCAGAAAGGAAAAGCAGGGACGTAGATTTTCTTTGGAGACACCTGGAAGCCGAGGAAGGAGCAAAGGTTGACAGAAGAGCCACAGGGAAGAAACAGGTTGCTGGGTGGAGAGAAGGGAGGCGGGGCCAGAGACAGGCTGAGACAGGCTGAGACAGGCTGAGACAGGCTGAGACAGGCTGAGACAGGCTGAGACAGGCTGAGACAGGCTGAGACAGGCTGAGACAGGCTGAGACAGGCTGAGACAGGCTGAGACAGGCTGAGATCAGGCTGAGATCAGGCTGAGACAGGCTGAGACAGGCTGAGACAGGCTGAGACAGGCTGAGACAGGCTGAGACAGGCTGAGACAGGCTGAGACAGGCTGAGACAGGCTGAGACAGGCTGGGACAGGCTGGGACAGGCTGAGACAGGCTGAGACAGGCTGAGACAGGCTGAGACAGGAAGGTGCCAGCTTTGTGAACCCCGTCCACGTGTGTCCTTGTACTGTTCCCGGGTTGCCTGGGTGGGCTCCTGGGCTGTGCAGCAGTTAATGTCCATGGGTCACTGTTAACAGGAGAGCCAGGACCACAGCATAAGCTGGCACAGGCTTGGCAAGTGTCCCCTGGCAGGGAGATCTGAGGCACTGTGGGGAGATGGGCAGGGTGTGTCTGAATGAGGCCTGTACAGCACAGGCAGGGCAGCTTGAGAACAGTACAGTAAACAAAGGAGCTTCCACTTCTGGAGAAGGTGGTGTGAAATTCAGCTGAGCCCAGCAGAAGGGGAAGATAGGGGAGCTGGGAGGGGGAGGGGTGAGGAAACAGGTGGGGCAGCAGGGAGCAAGCAGATCACAGAGGATCTGAGTCTGAGAATCTACAGGAAGGAGCAGAGGCTAGGTGGACATGCCCCAGAGTGCTCTAGGGAGGAGTTTCTCAGCAGATCCTGCAGCACTTTGGCTATTATGCCTGCCACCGCACCTCGACTCCAGGTACACATATGCAGAACAGAGTACCACGGTACAGCTAGAGAGAACCTGGACAAATCGGACAGACACATAGGACGGAAGGTCAGAGGCTACGAAAGCCATGAAAACAGCTAGTGGGAGGATCAGGGCTACTTCAGATGGGGTCTCTACCACCAGGCTTGCTGCTTGTTATAAGTCAGTGGAGACGGTACATATGCACAGCTAGGTGGCGCTGCACCCCTACACTGCTGTGAAAGAACAAGGAGAGGACTGCCTAGCACTCTGATGGGGGTCTGTTTACATGAAGTTTGCCCCTGCTCCAATGTGAAGCAATCGTCTGCATCATTAGTTGGGATCTCATGATCTTCGGTCTTTCCCAAACTCAATCATCTACTAAGAGAAAATCCCTCTATGCACCATTCAGTAATCAGCTCTTGTCAATTTGTTCTCAAAGAACCCATGACTTCTGGGCAGCAGAGGGATGCTTACCTGTAAGTTATGTCCATACTCTCCAGCCAAGGCCACCTGGGCTAGCTGGGACCAGCTCCTGGCTCATGGTACTTAAGATGGCTTCACTGGAGGAGCCCGCCTGGAACACATCCATAATGCACGTATGATTAGCAGCCCTGTGTGGAACGTCAAGTTCCAAGCCCTGCCTGGGATTTGGACCAAGACAGCTGCGACCTAGAATTGGCTTTGACCTTCAAGATCAGATAAGCTCTCTGAAGCAATAAGCCAAAACTAGTTCCTCCTGGAAGAGAACGGAGGAAGATGGAGCTACCTGGAGCTTGAACTCTGGAGATCAAGAGGCCAAGATGTCAGGGCACACGATGCTTCCCCTCATGGACGCCTCTGGTCACCACTGACTCAAAACTGACCATGGGTCACTAAGTCTCATTCTGCCGGCTCCCTTCAGCAGACTGGCCAGAGCTCAAGACACTCTTCCTGGACTGAATTATGTGCCATGGGGGACAGCCTTTCCCTCCCCCAGCAAACAGAGGCTAAAGAGGGGACCACCAACTGTCCTCATTTCAGGTCTGCTGGAGCTTGACTTACAGCAGTTGTGAGCCCCTAACTACCTGTGTGGGGTTCGCAGGAACGACCTCGGGTTACGTGCTTCTTGTGGAATATCTCTCCAGCCTCCCAGTTTTCTCATTCTCGCAGGAACAACCTGTGGAAGTCTATGGAGGCTGCTAAGTACTGAGATTTGTGACATGGGCTTATAGTGGTAGTGTCAGGTATGTGAAGACTTGGATCTCCGAAGCACCAAAGGTCATCCTGAATTATGAATGGAGAGCTGAAAATTTGAGGCCAGCCAGGGCATCTATGAAACTGTCTCTCGAAAAAAAAAAAAAAAATCTGGTTGGAATCTCTGTGAGGTTCAAGTGGCCAAGCTAAGGGCTATCACAATATACAAAAAATAACATAATAAACAATAAAAAAAAGTTTACCAATAAACTGTCCTTTGTGAATACAAAATCTACCAGGTCTGCAAGGGCCAGTTTGATGCTCAGAGTGGATGAATCAAAAGATGTGGCTATCTGTTAGCTGCTGGCCCCTCCTGGAAGGCAGCACTCTGTCCACCTTCCCAGTCAGCATCAAAACAAGAAGCCACATTCGGTGCCTAGCATAAGGTCCATGGCCCTCTGAGCCCTGGTCAGATGCTCTGAGCAGGGGTAAGCACACTGGGTCTTGGCTAATTTTCTAAACTCATCCTGCAATGGCGAGGTACAGACACTAAGGACACTGAGGCTTTGGTCTGATGGGGAAATACTCTCTAGTCTCTCAAAGCTGTGAGTAGTTCTGAGAGCTGAGCACAGGAACCTGACAGAGAGCCCTGCCTCTAGCAGTTGGGGGATGGAGAGGAACACAGCCTCTCCTTTCAGGGAGGCCAGTCAAGAAAGGAGGGGGAAGAAGGAGAGGACAGCTCTATAGCTGACCTCAAAAGAAGTCACCATCAGCTCAGAGGCCAGGGGCTTAGGCAACTGCCACTCAGGGTGGCTCACAGGCCAGAAACCTGGGTACCACCACCTGGAACTTGTTGGAAAGGATCATAGACTCTCAGGCTCTACCCTTGACTTGCCAAATCTAAAATCTGCCTCTGGATCTCATCTCTAGGTGGGTGACAGAATGTTAGAATAAGACAGGTAGCTCCAGACCCTCATGGAAAAGAGCAAGGAAGTCCAGCCACACAGGCACCTTTCCTGTGGAAAGTCTGGAAAAACAGCCCGTCTCCAAAGACTAGCATCTTGAGAAAAGCCAGCCCCCAGGAGAGGCAGGCCCTTACCGCGATGTTCCACATCATCTTGATGGCGAAGGGGAAGGCAGGCGCCCCTGCTGTACGCTCCACATCTGCCCCCCGGGGGAGCCCATCTGGGCTCTTCTCTGACAGTCCCATCCACCCGGCCCTCTGTAGGCGCTGGGGCAACGTGGGCATGGTAGCTTCATACACAGCGGCACTGCAGCCCTTGCCAATGGACTGTCCTATCAGATAGTCCTCCAGCCGGAAGCCCTGCCAGCGTCTCGTGTCCAGTGGGTCAGACACCACCTTGTTTTTCTGGGTAAAAATTGCCTGTGGGGAAACAGAATGTCCTGTGAGCCAGGGGTTGAGTAAGGCCACCATAAGGCAGAAACAGGACAGGGGAGAGGCACAGTGAGGCAGGGGCCTAATCTACAGGGTCAGGGGCCAGAAACAATGGCCACGTTGGCTCAGACTGCAGGCCAGCCTGCCTCGGCCTCGGCCTCGGCCTCATTATTTAGAAGTCTTTCTCATCTTCATAAAGGGAGGGGCTCTAGATAGGCTGACTAGACCCCAGTGGATGACAGGGGATACTAACTTGATACCATTTGCCTTAACACAGATGACAGAATGTGTGACCTCCTCTGGGGGAGGCTACGGAAGGGTCGGAATGCAGGAGGGGGTAATTAAGATGCTCTGTGTGAGACATAAAAATTCAATACAAAATTTACAGAAAATAAAAGTTCTCCCACTGTCTCTTCTCCATGATCAGAGCCAGCCTATTGCAGAGCACTGCAAGGACAGAGCTCCTGGGTCCTGCAGCTGCCGCAGGGTCCTCGGCTGCTCCCCTCCCCAGGTGCAAACTGTGCAGGCCACTCTCTCTGCCAGGACCTGGGCTCAGGCTCCTGAGTGGGCCCAGGGTGGTAAGTGGGCAGTGATTCCAGGTCACTGAGGCAGGGACCAAGTGAGGTCAGGAGTTTCCCTGAGTGAAGGCATTTAGTTCCATCTTCTGGCTCTGAGGATATTGCTAGGCTTCTCTGTTCAGAGGGTGAGAAGTGCACACCGAGTTCTGACAATAGCAGATGAAGACTCAGGGGCCTGTGCTGTGCTGTGTGCTGTGCTGTGTTGTGCTGTGCTGTGTGTCGTGCTGTGTGCTGTGCTGTGTGCTGTGCTGTGCTGTGTACTGTGCTGTGCTGTGTACTGTGCTGTGTACTGTGCTGTGTGTCATGCTATGTTGTGTGGTGTGTGCTGTGCTGTGTGCTGTGTGCTGTGCTGTGCTGTGTGCTGTGTGCTGTGCTCTGCTGTGTGCTGTGCTGTGCTGCTGTGCTGCGCGCTGTGTGCTGTGCTGTGTACTGTGCTGTGCTGTGCTGCACTGTGTGCTATGCTGTGCTGTGTGCTGTGCTGTGCGCTGTGTGCTGCACTGCACTGTGTGCTGTGCTGTACTGTGCTGCGCTGCACCCGGTAGGACACCTGATTCTGGCCTGTTCCTGCTTTAGGTGGTGGTGACATCATTTCTCAGTCATCTAGACTACCTTTGTCCTCAAATGGTCTGATCTGCTGGTCCCTTCTGTTCCAAGTTGTCACCTACAAGAGCCAGAGAGCGGCTCTGGGAACCTGCATAGGTGCACGCCTTTAATTCCAGCACTGGGGAGGCAGAGGGAGGGGACTCTCTGAGTTCTATGACAGCCCGGTCTACATAGCAAGTTCCAGCCCTGCTGGAACTAAAGGGAGACCCTGGCTCAAAAAGACAAAAAAAAAAAAAAAATTGCAACTCGAGCTGAGCGTGGTGCACGCCTTTAATCCCAGCACTTTGGAGGCAGAGGCAGGTGGATCTCTGTGGGTTCAGGGCCAGCCTGGTAGGGTTCCAGGACAGCTGGGACGGCAGGGAGACTCTGTCTCAAAAAGACACACATACACACAAAAATACTGCAACTTGCTTTGTAGACCAGGCTGGCCTTGAAGTCACAGAACTCACCTGCCTCTGTCTCCCAAGAGCTGGGATTAAAGAAATGCACCACCATGCCCTAGCTCAACGTGCACTTTACTTTTTTTAAATTTATTTTGTATGTGCATGAATGTACTGTCTGCATGCAGGTCTGTGCACCCGTGTTGTGCAATGCCGAAGAGGTCAGAAGAGGGCGTCGGATTCCCCTGGAACTGGAGTTAAAGACGGTTTTCAGCTGCCATGTGGGTGCTGGGGATCAAACCTGGGTCCTCTGCAAGGGCAGTCAGCACTCTTAACCGCTAGGCCATCTCTCCAGCCCCTTAATGTGTACTTTTCAAAAGAAAAGTTATATGTCACACATCTTTTCAAATGCTTACCTGTCAGTTGTACCTACTTGTGCCTTTTCTGTTTGTTTGTTTGTTTATTTGTTTGTTTGAGACAGGGCCTCACTATGTACCTGTGTAAGACACAGGAATGGAAGTGTGAGAAAGGGGTGAGTGAGCCTAGAAGGATCAATTTTAGTAAAAAGGAAACCAAAATCCTCCATTTTAAACAGCATTCATTATAACCCATCCTTGGCTTCTGCCAGTTAAGCTGAGGCAGAAGATGGGGATGAGGACGAGGCTGCATGTCGAGGACTAGGCTGCATGGCAAGGACTAGGCGGGATGTCATTTGTTGACCGAAACTGGTGAGATCTCAGCATGAGACACTGAGGATGGAGAACAGGAGCCAGGCACTTGGAACAGGACGCTAGCCTGGAAGAGGCTGCTAGGTCCTCAGTTGTGATTTTGAGCATGGTGCTTCATCCTCTACACCTTCCGCCCTACACTGTAAAAGGCAGGGGTGCATGCACTCAGCATGTGCTTCCAAACCCAGGAAAAAGCTGGCCTCTGGGAAGAAGGCAGCCAGCTGGCAGCCAACAGCCTTCAGACGTGAAGTGCAGTGCAGGCTCTTCCACGGGTCTGCAGCCTGCCTCTGCCAGACTGCCTCTGCCTGCAGATTTCAGATCTGCCAGCCCAGCATGAGCCAAGTCCTTAAAATAAGTCCCATCTCTAAATATATGTATCCTATTGGTTTTGTTTGTCTAGGCGATCTGACCTTGACTTTAGCTGAGCAGGAAGAGGTCTCTGAGCTATTTTAAGAGTTTTAAAAGCCTAAGAATCCAGTGTGTATTCAGTTGCCAGTGATAACTCTAAGCAGATTAACTAAAACATCAGACTTGCTGTGCCCTGATATTCAGGGGGTTTTTTGGTTTTTTTTTAAATTTTTTATTTATTTCTGTATGTGTATGAATGTACTGTCTGCATGCAAGTTTGTGCACCCGTGTCGTGCAATGCCGCGGAGGTCAGAAGAGGGTGTTGAATTCCCCTGGAACTGGAGTTCTCCTGGAATTGGAGTTTCGGACGGTTCTCGGCCGCCATGTGGGTGGTGGGGATCGAACCCGGGTCCTCTGCAAGAGCGGTCGGCACTCCTATCCGCTAGGCCATCTCTCCAGCCCAGATATTCAGTTTTTTACTGTGGTTTCAGCTATGACACTCACCCGCTGTTTGGCTGAACTCTGGAGGCAGCCCAGCTCAGCAGAGGGCATGGACTTTACTACACAGCATGTCATTTTACCTTTCTAAGTATATATCCTCCATAAACTGGGGATAACACCTATCTCAGAGAACAGACTGCTAATGATCTTTAGAAAATTTATACAAAGCACGGTGGTAACACCTCAAGAATTCCAGCACTAGGGAGACGGAGATAGGAGGGTCAAAGGCCAACCAGAACTATAAATGCATGGCAGAACCCTGTATGTCCAAAAAGCAAAAAATAAAACAAAAATGAAAATTAACCCAAAGCCACTTGTCGTGCAACTGGAACTACAATGAGCAGTCTCTTCTCAAATACCGTTTTGTAAAACAAAATAGAACATGCTCGAAAATCAGGCTAGTAATGGTGAAATAAATTGGTCTTAGGTGATTTCCAAGGAATTTACAAATCAAAGATAGATCTTAACCTTTGCTCTATCTCCAAGCCATGCTCCTAGGCAGATAAACTAAGATCTCATTTGTGCTTGGTCTGTTCCCCACCAAGTATCCCACCCTTAGAGTTGCCCAATTATGGCTCAGGGTCCTGCCCTTCACAATGCCCATGATCCTACTCCGCCCCATCCCAGGGTCCAACCATATCATAAGAAATGCACAGCGCTAGCTCCGCCCCGGATGCCTCCAGCCCCGCCACTTCCTCCATACTCAGGGTGCCTTCCACGCCAGAACTTCTAGCTGCATTCCCAATTGAGCCCCGCCCCCTGCGGCTCAGGTCCCGCCCCCTCTGGTCCAGGGACTCCCACCCTACACTCCAGATCTGTTCTTAGCCTCGCTCCCTCTTGACTCCCGGTGGGACTTCCAAGACAAAACCCCAATCTGAGCTTGCATACTGGTAGTAGCCAGCATCCTTTGGCTCAAGGTGAGCACTCACTCTAGCCCCCCTCCTGCCCCCCCCAGCCCGTTCCTAAGCTCCGCCTCCTTCTGGCTCAGGGCCCGCCTCAGACATACTCCCACCCCACATTCGCTCCCAAAGGTAACCCCGCCTCAGGAGCTCAACTCCCACCCCCCCCATTACCGATCTCCTCTCCCAACTGTACCCCGCCCGATGAGACTCGGGTCCCGCCCCCTAGATCCTCCCACTCAGCTCCCAACTGTAGCCTCACCCCCTGCGGCTCAGGCCCCGCCCTGTCTTTGCTCAGATCTGTAGCTCCGCCCCCTGCAGGTTAGGTCCGCCCCCAGACTCGCACCTGCTCCAAGCTCTACTTCCAACTGTAGCCCCGCCTTGTGAGACTCAGGTCCCGCCCAAGAAAGCTCGTCCCCCATTCCGATTCCAGCTCCCAGACGTATTCCCGCCCTCTGTGGCTAAGACCCCTACCCCAGGCGGCCGCCGCGGCCAGCCGTAGCCCCGCCCTCTGAGTCTCAGGCCCCGCCCAGTACCGCTACTCCCAGCCTTGGCCAGGCCCAGTCTGGCCCCCAGCCTGCACTCCCAGCCCCGTACAGCCCGTCTGTCTGCTCTCACCTGGATCTCCTGACAGGCTGAGGCGGCCCGCCGGCCCTCCGCCTGCTTCTCTTCGATAAGGCCCAGACCCAGCCCGAAGGCCAGGAAGACGGCTCGGCCGCCAGGGCCCGCGCCGCCTCGGGCCCGCACCACGAACTGCCGCTGGATCCGCGCCGCCAGCCCGGCCACGGACTGGCGGAAGAAGCGGTAGCGGCCGGGGAGCGGGAGCCCAAGCTGGCGCGGCTGAGCTCCGGAACCTGCTGCTCTGCCCGGGCGCTCTCCACAGCCCCAGGCCGCTGCAGGGCCGGGCCTCCCCCAGGCAGAGGCTGGTCCAGGCTTGGCCGCAAAGCGCAGCAGCAGCTCCCGACCCAGCTGCAGGCCTCGGCCTAGAGCCTGTCGCACCGCCATGGTGGCACCGTGTCCCGGTCCCACTGCCACCGCCACAAACGTCCGGAACGCCGATGACCAAAACAAACTTCGAGGGCGGCTCCTGTGCGCAGGCGCGGTGGGCGGGGCGGGCGGCTGCAGTTCCCAGGCTCGGCGCGCGAGGGCGCGGGGCACGCTTCTGAGCATCCACAAATCAAGCTGGTTTGCAATTTGGACCCATAGAGAGTTGCAAATTGATGTGGTCGTTGTAAACAACTTCAGTAGTCCTGTGCTAAGTCGATTAATTGAGAACGTAAACTAGTAATTGTCACTAGTCACCGTTCCATGTCCTTTACGCCCTGTCATCGATTAAACTTCCCCACCAACCAGCTAAAACTGCCCATTTTATGGATGAGTTGAGGTCCCTGTCCTCCCAGTGCCCTCAGACTATAGGTCCAAAGTTCCCGGGTTCTTAGGACTGAGGGAAATCTTGCCCAAAGACCACAATTTATTTTATCTATCCGTTTGTATCTATCTCTCTATCATCTATCTAGAACAGAGCTGCTTCGTGTGTGCTGGGAATTGAACCTGGGTCTTCTGGACGAACAGTAAGTGCTCTTAACTCCTGAGCCATCTCTCCAGGCCCCTCACCATCAATGGGTAGGCTGAGGTCTCTAGACAAAAGACCCAAAACCTCACAGTTTGTTAAAAAGAAATCTTACCCAGCTTGGTGGTGCACGCCTTTAATCCTAACACTTGGGAGACAGAGGCAGGTGGATCTCTGTGTGGTCTACATAGCGACCTCCAGACCAGCTGGGACTAAAAGGAGACCCTGCCCCAAAAAGACCAAAATAAAATAAAATAAAATAATAAATAATAAAATAAAAAATAAAGAACAGACAGTATAAGAACCTATTTACATAATGTTCCAAGGCAGAGAAACTGATCTGTTAGAGGTCAGGATAGTGGGTGCCCTTGTGTGGGCAGATATTAGAACAGACCTATGAGTGCTGGTGAACACTTTTTTTGCTCATATGATTAGCAGTTATCTTACTGTACTCTGGGAGCTAGGGCTTGTAAAATTTTTTGTGTAATCTCTTTCTCTCTCTCTCTCTCTCTCTCTCTCTCTCTCTCTCTCTCTCTCTCTCTCTCTTTCTGCCAAGGATTGAATTTAGAACCAATCACCACTGAGCTCTAGACCCTGAGTATAATATTTCAATAAACATTTTAGAGTTTTTGTTTGTTTTAAATTTTTTATTTAGGGGCTGGAGAGATGGCCTAGCGGTTAAGAGCGCTGACTGCTCTTGCAGAGGACCCGGGTTCAATCCCTAGCACCCACGTGGCGGCTAAGAACCATCTATAACTCCAATTCCAGGAGAACTCCAGTTCCAGGGGAATCCAACACCCTCTTCTGACCTCCGTGGCATTGCACGACACGGATGCACAAACCTACGTGCAGACAGTACATTCATACACATTAAAATGTTTTTTAATTTTTATTTATTATTTTATGTGTATGAGTGTATTGCCTGCATGTATGTAAGTGCACCAGTGTTTTACAATACCTGTGGAGGTTAGAAGAGGGCTTCGGATCCCCTGGAACTGGAGTTACCAGTGGTTGTCAGCTACCATGTGGGTGCTGGGAATTGAACCCAGGTCTTCTGCAAGAGCAGCCAGTACTTTTAAAGACTGAGCCATCTCTCCAGCCCTTTGTTCTTGTTTGTTTTGTTTTGTTTGAGTCAGGGTCTCTTGTAGTCCCGGCTGGTCTGGGACTTAATAAGCTCTTGACCCCCTATGTCTTGATCCCTCTGCCCCCCCCACGATGTTGGGGTTACAGGAATGTTTCATCACATCCTGTTTTACCCAGTGCTGGGGGATTAAACCCAGGGCTTTGGTGCAGGCTAGCCAGGTACTCTACCCACCCACTGAGCTCCTTCCCCTGCAGGCTTTTTTTCTAGTCTCTTGTAACATAATCTTTTACCCAGAGACTTGTGATGAGTCCCCAGCCTGCCAAGGACATAGTTTGGCATCTGGAGTTAAGGAGTGCATTTGTTCTAAGCCTCGGGATTTGTTCTTCTAAGCTGCAGTCTCACTGGACTGTGATATGCTTCCCACCTGCTGGAAATGAAATCTCTAGACTGATGTTAATTAACCCGCCACTGTACATTGGACTTGGTCATGTCTCCTTCTGTAGAAAAATCTAAGTTGCTTTTGACAGGCTTGAGCCAAGCCCAGTGTGAAGCCTGAATCCTTGGCAGATGTGTGTATAGAAAGGGCAGGCAAGCAGATGTGTGCACACAGACTTCTGATGGACTGTGGCCTCCCTCAGACTCCTTCCTCAAGATAGAGACACAGGCCCCTGTCGCAGGGGCCCAAGAGTCTTTTTCTTAGGACTGTGGTCCTGATTCCATTCGTCTCTGACCTTCCCTCCCTCCTTCTATTTTTTTTTTTTTAATTTAGGGGCGGCATGTGTGCACATATATGTGTGTGTGTATGTGTGTGTAGGACAGAGGTCAATACTGGCTTCTTCCTTTATTGCTCTCCTCATTATTCCTACTATTATTATTATTATTTTTTTTTTTTTGTCTTTTTCGAGTCTGGGTCTCCCTGTAGGCCCAGCTGTCCTGGAACTCGCTCTGTAGACCAGGCTGGCCTTGAACTCACAAAGATCCGCCTGCCTCTGTCTCCCCAGTGCTAGGATTAAAGGCGTGCACCACAAGGCCCGGCTTATTCCTACTATTATTATTCATTATTTTGAGACAGGGTTTCTCATTGAACTTGAAGTTCACTGATTTGCTAGACTAACTGGGTAGTGAGCTCTGGGGATCTGCCAGTGTCTGCTCCTCCAATCCCAGCACTGGAGTTACATATACATACTGCCACACCCAGCTTTTATATGAGGTCTGGAGATTCAAAGTCAGGTCCTCATGCTTGTGCAGCAAGCACTTCACCTACTAAACCATCTCCCTTGCCCGCCATCTATTTTATGATGGAAATCTTCCCATGGTGATACCAAGGCTTTCATGGCAGGGAGGGGCATGTTGTCTCTAGTTCTCCTATAATCTCTCCCAACTCTGCATTCATCCCCAAGAAGGTCAAAAGGGGGGTATAGACTATGGTCTTGTGCTGCGAAGCCTGCTTACCTTGCAGGTTTAATATTCTGTACGAGAGACCCATTCATCCACAGAACTTAATGTTAAACAGCAGCTATGTGCCAGCCAGGCTTTGATGTGCTCAGACACAAGGATGAATGAGAGAAGAGGTACTGGGAGGCCACAGTACACATTTCTAGCCTAGATTCCATGCCATGGGCATCCTTGTGTCTGCACAGCGCTCTTCCGGGAGGACAGGACTTTGGAGTTTTGGTAAAGTACATAATATTCCTAAGAAGCATCATTTAACCTTCTCCCAAAGGACACAAGGGAAAAAAGCTGATGCTAATGTAAAATAGAAAAGGCAAGAGTTGAAGAAAAAAAAAAAAAAAGAACCTTTGAAGACATTTGTCCTTCCCTTTCTGGGCAGTGTCCCTTGGCACCGTTTCAGCCCTCCGTGTCCTCTTGGCAGAGATGGACACATTTTCCCAGAGCAGCAATATCCTTTGGCACAGCCCCTTTCAGAAATGCTGTCTGTAAACGGCCAGCAGAGGTAGAGGGGGCAGGATGCTGAAACTGTCGACAGAGCAAAGCTGTGGCCAGGTCAAAATCCTGCCTCTTAACCTTCCTAGCCGGAGGTGTTGGAGGTTACAATCAGCACATACTAAAGTGGACAGTGTGAGATTTCACAAGGAAGAAGTGTCTCCATGGTGACTGGGCCAAGAGGGATGGAGACGTGGTGGAGGTAGAGCTGGGAGACGCTATGTTGATGAGAAACTCAGCCTGTGTGCTTCCTGCAGCAACTGTTCACAGAGCAAATGTGGCCATGCCACTTGCTGCATCAAGTCTTTCTTAGGCTCTTTGTGCTTCATGCCCTTCAGACAAAGTCCAAGCCCCTTGGCTGGGCGCAGAATGTGCTTCACTGTTAACTTTTATTATCAATCACCCAGCATTGACATGGGGATCTTTCTTGCTGTCCCTTGTCCTTCCCTTTAGGGCCCAGGGATACTGGGTAGTTGACAGTTTGCCTTAATCATCTTGCTGATCCCTCTGGTCCTGCTCTACCTTTCTGTGTCTCCTTTATAGCACGTCATCTCTTGGGAGGAAGCCTTCCTTGATTTTCTCTAGAAAGGACTAGAAGCCCCTTTTCTCTTTCCCTCTAACATATGAGTTCTACTTGAACAAAGACTGTGATTTTTTTTTTTTTTTTTTTTATTTAGAATACACTATGACTCAGAAATCAGGCTCACAATACTACAATTGCTTTGAAAAACATGTTTAGATGTTTTAGCAATTTTATTCAAATAATAAACAATGAACTTTTAAGAGTTTTATCACACAAAAGAGTGATATTCTTACTTTTTTTTTTTTTTTTCTTTTTGAGACGGGGTCTCCCTTTAGTCCCAGCTAGCCTGGAGGTCCCTCTGTAGACTAGGCTGGCCTTGAACTCACAGAGATCCGTCCGTCTCTGTCTCCAGAGTGCTGGGATTAAAGGTNGCTGTCCTGGAACTTACTCTGTAGACCAGGCTGGCCTTGAACTCACAGAGATCCGCCCGCCTCTGCCTCCCAGGTGCTAGGATTAAAGGCGTGCATCACCACGCCCAGCTAAGGCTGTGATATTTTAACCTAAGTTCCCCAGCACCCAGTTGTAGGTCCAGTCCTTGTTTCAAAGCCTTCTGGGCATACAAGTCCTCAGTGGATTCCACTGTTAATGCAAGAAAAAAAAAAAGTGCCAACTGTTTCCTGTCCCAGCTCACCCAAGCCTAGTCTGCAGGGAGGCAATGGAATTTTACTGTTGGAAATTTTGTCTGACCCTTTTCTCCCTGTCTCTGCTGCTTTTCCTGACACCCAGTGCTGGATAGCTTCAGGTGTCAACTTGACACCCCTGGATACAGGGAACCCCAACCGAGGAATTGTCTTTATTGAATTGGGCTCTGGCCATGTCTATGGGGCATTTTCTTGATTGTGAGTGAGGTAGGTGGTGCCACACCTGGATAGGTGGCCCTATGTTGCATAAGAAAAGGGTGGGGCTGGAGAGATGGCTCAGCAGTTAAGAGTGCTTACTGCTCATGCAGAGGACCGGGGTTTGATTCCCAGCACCCACATGGCGGCTAAGAACCATCTTTAACACCAGTTCCAGGGGAATCCAACACCTTCTTCTGACCTCCAAGTCATTGGAGGAGGACTGGGAATGAATCACTCATCTAACTTATTCTTTGTAGTTTCTTTTAATGGCGCCATTCACTTCTTAACTTTTATAATTCTTAATGTTATTCACAATTGCATGCAATTACTAACGCTACTAACAAGTAATGCTACTCACAATAACTAACAACAATAGCTTAGAAACCAAGAATATTTATACCACTAATGAACCAATCAGCAGCTTTGCGAGTATAGACACAGTTCCTTATGTAAGAAGTTTTGTGTTCATAGATACAATTTCTTATGTAAAATGCTATGTTCATGAAGTTGACAAGGTAACATAACATATCATCCTAAAAGTTACTGAAGCATGCGCACTGTGTTCTTCAGCCAGCGCCTTTTGGCCACAGACCAAATGCCATGGCTGCAGATCAAGCACCATTTCTCTTCAGCCTGTCACATCAGGCACTCTTTGTCTCCCACATTGCACGACACAGGCGCACCAACCTACATGTAGACAGTACATTTATACACATAAAAAATAAAAATAAATAAATTAAAAAAAAAAAGAAAGAAGGCTGAGTATAGGCCAGAGGAGCAAGACCTTAGACCTGATGGTGGCCTTTGGAGGATGGTCAGACTTCTGCAGGACTAACCAGGCCCACTTCTTCTGATGCTCCTGCCAGTGACACCTATTTTTGTTTCCATTTATTTTTCATGCCCATATACATTTTCAACACCTGTATCTTTAGAATGTCCAGGTCCTGCTATTTGTACCTCTGTGTAAGCACAAAGGATGTGGGGTGGACCTCAGCCACTTGCTTGTAGGATGCAGTATGTAATGGATCATCTTCATTGTCAGCTTGACTGGGTTTGTTTGTTTTAAAAATATTTTACCTGGGGCTAGAGAGATGGCTCAGTGGTTAAGAGCTCCAACTGCTCTTGCAGAGGACTGGGGTTTGATTCCCAGCACCCACATGGTGGCTAAGAACCGTCTTTAAGCTGCGTATGGTCACCCAAGCCTTTAATTCCATCACTCAGGAGGCAGAGGCAGGCAGATCTGTGTGAGTTCAAGGCCAGTCTAGTCTATAAAGTGAGTTCCAGGCCAGCTGGGGCTAGAGGGAGACCCTGTCTCGAACACATACACACCACACACACACACACACACACACACACAAAAGCCAGGCATGGTGGCTCATGCCTTTAATCCTAGCACTTGGGAGGCAGAGGCAGGCAGATCTTTGTGGGTTGAAGTCCAGCCTGGTCTACAGAGTAAGTTCCAGGACAGCTGGGGCTACAGGGAGACCCTGTCTCGAAAGACTCCCACCAAAAAGAAAAAATTTTACTTATTGTTTTTAGTTTATGTGTATGAGTGTATAGCCTGCATATAAGTGTACCCATGCAATGCCTGTGGAGGTCAGAAGAGGGTGTCAGATCCCCTGGAACTAAACTTATAGACAGTTGTTAGTCGCCATGTGGTGCTGGGAATCGAACCTGGGCCCTCTGCAAGTACAGCCAGAGATCATAACTGCTGAGCCATTTGTCCAGCCCTTTGACTGCATTTAGAAGTACCTAGGAGATTGGTGAGGCACCTCTAAGTGTGTCTGTGAGGAGGTCTTCATCGAGGATTGATTGAGGAGGGAAGACCCTCTGTGAATGTGAGTGGGACTATCCCATGGGGTGGGGGCCTTTGACCCTGCCTTCAGGTCATGTAACGATAGGTACCCGAGGGAGACCCCAAAACCTGTAAGATAAGCGAGAGAGAAGAACGAGACCAGGCAAGTTCTTTGTCGAGGTCTCAATTTATTGAGCACAAACAGTTGTATTTATCTTGTAGAAGGCAAGAAATAGGGAGGGGGTGGGTGAAACAGGGTAATCAGTCGGTCGGGCTCTCTGGCGTCAGAGGAGGGTCTGTTTTTGCAAGATCACTGAGTTGAGACATCGGGCTGGAGTATCTGGTGACTTTTGCTGCATGTCCGCACCCAGTTCTTGGGAAAGGCTGGTAGCTTTTACTGCACGTCCGCACCCAGCTCTTGGAAAAAGGCTCGAGGTGACAATTCACAGAGTCAGCTTCCTTGTAAGCAAGCTCAGCGTAAGCAAGCTAAAGCCTGTGGCTCCTTACAGGCCTTGGCAGAATAAAAGGGGGTAATGGAGAAAGCCTTCTGAACACAACTTCCTGACAGTTCCTGGGAGCTGCTCTGCTCCACCAGGTCCTCCTCACCACCAAAGGCTGAACCTTCTGAAGTCAGGAACTAACATAAATTCTTCCATCCTTAAGTTGCTTCTGTCAAGCATGTGGTCTGAGTGACTTGAAAGTAACACAGGATGTTGCTTTAGTGTTTGTGTTCTGGCGAAATTCTGTTTTTTGTATTGCTAAGCTTCCCTTGCTTGCTTGTTCTAAGAGAGCCCAGCTGCTACACTGCCAACTGCTCTGTGGAGAACAAGAAACTGAATCACAACAGCAGCAGCTCACAAGGACCCAAATGCCATCAGCAACTGTGTATGAGTTTTGAGAGGACTTGCAGTGGTCTTTGGATGAGACGGCAGCCCAGGTTCACACCTCCAGCCTTGCAAGAGACCCCAAGGACTCAGCTCAGCCCAGTCCAGCACAGCATCCTGACCCACAGAAACGGTAAGATAACATCTACTGCTGTCTAAGCCTTTAAATCTCAGGGTAACTATTATAGAGCAATAGGTAATATAACCATTGTGCCATGTATTTTTCTGTGTAGTGACAGAGCTTTTCCTTTTCTCCCCATCTAAACTTCTCCTTCATCAAATGATAAGACATGTCAGCAGACCGGTTCATCTTCTGTGCTAAGATCATGAATAAATTGTTATACATATATAAGACTTAGTAAGTCTATCATCCTATCTATCTATCTATCTATCATCTATCTACCTAAATTTATCATCTGTTTATCCATAATCTATCTGTACTATGTCTGTCTCTATCTCAGCTATCTCTGTCATCTCTATCATTTTCTTTTTTTAATTTTTTATTTTTATTTTTATTTTTTTTAATTTTAATTTATTTTTGTATGTGTATGAATGTGCTGTCTGCATGCAGGTCTGTGCACCCGTGTCGTGCAATGCCGCAGAGGTCAGAAGAGGGTCTCGGATTCCCCTGGAACTGGAGTTCTCCTGGAATTGGAGTTACAGACGGTTCTCAGCCGCCATGTGGGTGCTGGGGATCGAACCCGGGTCCTCTGCAAGAGCGTCGGTGCTCTTAACCGCTAGGCTATCTCTCCAGCCCCATTTTTTATTTTTTATGTGTATGAGTGTACTGTCTGCATGTAGGTCTGTGCACCCGTGTTGTGCAGTGCTGCAGAGGTCAGAAGAGGGCATCGGATTCCCCTGGAACTGGAGTTAAAGACGGTTCTTAGCCACCATGTGGGTGCTGAGAATCAAACCCCAGTCCTCTGCAAGAGCAGTTGGCGATCTTAACCGCTGAGCCATCTCTCCAGCCCCATCATCTATCATTTTCACATCTTCCCATCCATCTATCTGTCCAGACCGACATATAAGGCATCCATCCATCCATCCATCGTCCATCTTTTTTTATTTATTTATTTTATTTTATTTTATTTCATTTCATATTTTATATTTTATTTTTTATATTTTATTTTATTTTATTTATTTATTTATTTTATTTTATTATTTTACTTTATTTTATTTTTTATTTTATTTTATTTTATTTTATTTATATTTATACAGGGAGACAGGGTCTCCCTGTAGCCCCAGCTGTCCTGGAACTCACACTGTAGACCAGGCTGGCCTTGAACTCACAATCACCCACCTGCCTCTGCCTCTCAAGTGCTATAATTAAAGTCACGTGCCACCACGCCCAGCCACCCACACAATTCTTTACGATTTCAGGATTTCCTTTGAGCAGGGAGGAGGTCACAACTATAATAGACAGACACTTGGGGGTGCTTTAGTGCCTGTGTCTAAAATGAGAAGCACTGTTCCAGAATAAAGAGCTAGGTGTAATAGTGTAGGTCTGGAACCTCAGCTTCATGGGAGGATAATGCAGGAGGACCTGGAGTTCAAGCCAGTCTGGGTTAGGTAGTGATTTCAAGGCCAGCCTGGGCAGTTTAGCAAGATCTTGTCTTAAAAAAAAAAAAATGTTGGGGCTGGAGAGATGGCCTAGCGGTTAAGAGTGCCGACCGCTCTTGCAGAGGACCCGGGTTCGATCCCCAGCACCCACATGGCTAAGAACCGTCTGTAACTCCAATTCCAGGAGAACTCCAGTTCCAGGGGAATCCGAGACCCTCTTCTGACCTCCGCGGAGACCCTCTTCTGACCTCCGCAGCATTGCACGACACGGGTGCACAAACCTACATGCAGACAGTACATTCAAACACATACAAAAAAAAAAAAAAATGTTTAAGATAGGCTGAGGGAAACCCTGTCTCGAAAAGACCCCCCCCCAAAAAAGAATTATGTGGGTGAAGTAGGCAGCCGGCTGCCGAGGGCGAGAACAGAAGAGCTTACATGCCTTCATTTATTTCCATGGAGATCTGGGACTGCGCTGTGGGCTCTGAAAACATGGGCGGAGTTAAACAATAGCTCTGAAAACCCAGCCCTTCAGCGCATGCTCTGCGCTGCCGGCTGCCAGATGAAAATGCTCTGACTTTAAACATCCACAGCTTTCTTGAGCCAAGTAAGCATGGTCTCTCCAAGTAAGCGTTGTAAAACTAGTTTCTAGAAGCTTCCTTTCAGAAGTATCTTCCTCTACCTGCTTTCATGGTATAAGAACACTGTGCCGGGGCTGGAGAGAGGACCTAACGGTTAAGAGCGCCAACTGCTCTTGCGGTTCGATCCCCAGCGCCCACATGGCGGCTGAGAACCGTTTTTAACTCCAGTTCTAGGGGAATTCGACGCCCTCTTCTGACCTCCGCGGCATTGCATGACATGGGTGCACGAACCTACATGTAGACAGTACATTCATACACATAAAAATTAAATAAATTAATTAAAAAATTTAAAAAAAGCACACTGTGCCATATCTTGTAGTCAAGCCTTTTTACCTATACTAGATCCCAGTTCTTAGAGAGACAATTATTTGTGTGTGTCCTTAACAGGAAGAACCCTCTTTTCCCTTCTGAACCCCTGGCAGAAAACTCCTTTCTTCTCTAGGAAGCCTCTCTTCTGTACCCTGGCATTGTTTTTCCCCTTGGTGACACTTGTCATGAAGTTCCATAATTCTTAGATATCACTTTCCCACTGACAGACTGAGCTCTGTGAAGACCAGGATTTTGCCTTATGTCCTCTTATGTTCTAGCACCAGGACATGGTAAGCACCAATAAATAGTTGTTAAGGGAATCCTGAAGTGGCATGTGGCTCAGTTGGTAGAATACTTACCTAGTCTTCAGAAAGCGTTAGACTCAATCCTCAACACCCTGTAAAACTGGACACGGTGGTGTATGCCTGTAATCCCAGAACTTGGGAAGCAGATTCAAGAGGATCAGGATTCAAAATTGGGACTGGAGAGATGGTTCAGTGGTTAAGCATACTGACTGCTCTTGCAGAGGACACAGGTTCAGTTGTCAGTGCCCACATCGCGGCTCATAACTGACCCTAATTCCAGTTCTTAGGATCCAAAATCTTCTTTTGGCCTCTGTGGGCATTGCACGTATGTGGTACACTTAGGTACATTCATGTAAAAACATTCATACATTCAAAATAAAAATAAATAAGTTCAAGGTCATCCTTGACTACATAGAGTTTGAGGCTAGCCTGGGCTACATGAAACTCTCCCCAAAAAAAGAAAGAAAGAAAGAAGAAAGAAAGAAAAGAATCAGTAAATTGGTTGTAAAACACAGTTGCTTGTGAAATTTAAATTCATCCTCAAAGGAACCAAATGTGTCCCCTTAATACAAGTGAACAGCAGACATTTATCAGCATCTCACTGAGTATCTACAGTGGGTTGAGGGTTTTTTTTTTTTGGGGGGGGGGTTGAGTTTTTAACAGGATCTCACTCTGTTGCCCAGGCTGGCCTGGGAACTCACTATGTAGATCAGACTCATGGAGATGCTTCTACTTCAGCCCTCCCAAGTGCTAGGATTTCAGGCATGGGTCCCCACACCCAGATAAGCTCTGGGCTTTTAATAATGCATTGTTTCATCCAATCCCTTACAACAATCCCACAGGGCAGAAGCTATATCTGAATTTCATAGATCAGAAAACTGAGTCCCAGAATAATGAAATAACTTTTCCCCAAACCACATGGCTTGGAAGTTTATTCCAAAGCAGAGACTTAAAAAATATTTTATTTTCGGGGCTGGAGAGATGGCTCAGTGGTTAACAGCACTGACTGTTCTTGCAGAGGACCCAGGTTCGAGTCCCAGCACCCACACGGCGGCTAAGAACCATCTTTAACTCCACTTCCAGGGGAATCTGATGCCCTCTTCTGACCTCTGAGGCATTGCACGACACGGGTGCACCAAGCTACATGCAGACAGTACATTCATACACATAAAAAATAATAAATAAGTAAAATATTAAAAAAAAAGAAAATTTTCTGCCAGGTGTGGTGGCGCACACCTTTAATCCCAGCAGGTGGATCTCTGTGAGTTCAAGGCCAGCCTGGTCTACACAGTGAGTTTCAGGACAGCTGGAGCTACAGGGAGACCCTGTCTCAAAAAGAACCCCCCCAAAATTTAACGTGCGCATATGTGTGTGTGTGTGTGTGTGTGTGTGTGTGTGTGGAGGTACACACATGCAATGGTACATGTGGAGGTCAGAGGACAAATTTCAGGAGTCCGTTTTTTCCTTCTACCATGTGGGTCCTGGGAATCAAACTCAGATCATCAGGCTTGGCAGCAAGCACATTTTCCTTTTGAGCCATTTTGCTGGCCCCAAAGCATTACTTTTTTTTTTCCCTCCTGTATTAGTCAGTTTTCTGTTGCTGTGATAAAACACCATGACCAAGGAACTTATAAAAGGAAGAGTTTATTTGAGCTTATGATTGGCAATTCCAGGGAATTAGAGTCCACTGTGGCGGGAGGCGTGGCGGCTGGATCTGGAGCAACAAACCGAGGGTCACATCTCGCAAAGAGAACAGGAAACAGAGAGAGGGCAACTGTACACCACAAGGCTTGTTAAACTCTCTAAGCCCGCCCCCAGTGACACACTTCCCCCAGCATGGCCACACCTTCTAAGACCTTCAAAAACAGCGCCACCAACTGGAGACAAATGTCTGAATACCTAGAGCCTATGGGGGACACACATTCAAACCACCACATTCCACTCCCTGGCCCCCATAGGCTCTTGACCATATAAAATGCAAAATGCATTTAGTCCAACCTTAAAAGTCCCCACAGTTTTTACCAGTCTCAATGCCATTCAAAAGTCCACAGTCCAAGGTCTCTTCTGAGACTCAGGCCAATCTCCTACTAAACTCTAAGCTCCTGTAAAATCAAAAGACAAATTACATACTCCCAATGTACAGTGGAACCGAATACACATTCCCATTCCAAAAGGGAGGAATAGAGGCATAGTGAGGAAATACTGGACCAAAACAAGACCGAAAACCAGCAGGGCAAATGCCAAGTCCTGTTAGCTCCACATGAGGCAAACTTCTGGATTTACTTCCAAAGGGCTTTTATGTGCTCAGCTCTTCCAGCTTTGCTTTGCAACATACATCTCTTTTTTAGGCTGGTACCACTCCCATGTTATGCAGCTCTCCTTGGCGATATAATTCTCACAGCGTATCTGGCACTCGAAAGAGTCTTCTTTGAGTCTCCACTCCCAATCCAGGCTCCACCCTCCACGGCTTCACTACTATATGGCCTCATCAGGGCCTACTTTATTCAGGGATGACCCCCTGCTGTACTCTGCCTGGTACTTCTTTGGCTCTCTGAAACCAGTGGATGAAGACTGTATGACCCCTTCACTCTTCGAACTATCATGCCTCTAAAGCAGCACTGATGTTGATGGAAACTGCTCGATGTTTGGCTGCAGTTCGTTGGATGACTCTCCTACTTTATACCACATTTGCCATTTTTCTCTGCCCTGTGACTAGCTGGAGG
The DNA here is from genome assembly GCA_009823505.1 of Rhizomys pruinosus. NCBI lineage: Eukaryota > Metazoa > Chordata > Mammalia > Rodentia > Spalacidae > Rhizomys > Rhizomys pruinosus. The sequence continues at coordinate 5,280,607 of VZQC01011341.1, read as the reverse complement.
ATTAGCTGGGTGTCGGTCTTTGCCCTGAATGGTACTGATTCTTTTGTTTACTTGTTAAATCTCCAGGTCCCGGCCTCTCGCCATATAATCACTTTAGTCTCCTTTGAAATGGGAACCTCTCCTTCACATAGCCTTGGCACATACCTTTAATCTCCTAGTCTGCAGTTTTTCAGATTCCAAGCTGTACATTTCTGCATTTCTTCCTGCCCCATCTGCTCTGTTTCACTGATAGAGCTGCACATATTCACCCATTAAAAGCCATTCACCACCATGTGTTCTCACATATAGGGCTGTCTTGAAAATATCCCCACCAGAAGACACTCCCCAGTCCATCCGCCTTTTTCAAGCTTAGTCTCATTCAGGCTATTTAATCTTGGCGGGCTATGTGGGCAAACTGTCTAGCAACAAGGATTCTGTTACCACAATAATCCGACTTTTCCCGTATTGCTGCCTAACTATTTTTCCTCCTGGAACCAGCATTCTTTTGCCTACATGCTCTATCTTCCAGGCCTCCATAGAGATGGTCCCCGTTAAAGCTCTTTGCTAATAGTCAACAGCCTTTGCCATCCCAACAGTTTCCAAGATTTTTCCACACTTCTCTTAAACATACACTATTCAGGCGATTTCTTAAGCCAATCAGAGCCCACCTCTCTTTGTTGGTACCAATAATTGTATTAGTCACGTTTCTCTATTCGCTGTTGTGATAAAACACCTATGAGCAAGGGAACTTATTAAAAGGAAGAGGTTTATTTGAGCTTAGATTGGCGGTTGCGTGATGGGTTCCAGGATTTAGTAGTCATATTGTTAGCGGGAGGTCTAGGCCGTTTGCAGCTGGATCTGGTTAGCCAGGCCAACCGCAGTGGTCACATTCTCACAAAGACACAGGAAACACGGAGAGAGAGCAAACTGTACACCACAAGGGCTTGTTAAAACTGTTAAGCCTGCCCCCAAGTGACACACTTCCCCAGCATGGCCACACCTTCTAAGGACTCCCAAAACAACGCCACCAACTGGAGACAAATGTCTGAATACTAGTAAGTACCTATGGGGTACACACATTCAAACCCTGCCAACACCCACACCCCCCCTTGGTCTTTTGAGAATAGTGGTCTCTCAGGCTTTCCAGCCTGTTTCCCTTGGAACACTCACATGTATATAGACCAGGCGGCCGAACTCATAAAGATACCTCCTGACTCGTGTACTCCTCCCAACTAGTGCAGGATTAAAGGCGTTTTGTTGCCACCACGCCCAGCATAGACTGCTTCTTTTTTTAAAAAAACATATTTTGGGCTGGAAAAAAGAGTTATATCTCCCTAGCGCTTTTATAGGCACCGTCACTCGCTCTTGCAGAGGACTGGGTCGATCCCCAGCACCCACATGGCGGTAAGAACGCGTACTGTAACTCCAATTCCAGGAGAAACTCCATTTCCAGGAGAATTCCGAGACCCTCTTCTGACTCTCCACAGCATTGCACGACTTACAGGACAGTGGTGCACAGACCTGCATGCAGACAGTACATTCATACACATACAAAATATAATAGAAAAATTAAAATAAAAAAAAAAAAAAAAAAAACATATATTTTATAGGGTCTTGATGAGAAAGATGGCCTAAGCTGTTAAGAGTGCCGACCGCTCTTGCAGAGGAACCCAGGAGTTTGAGCGCAGCACCCACGATGTGGCTGAGAACCCTCTTTACTCCAGTTCCAGGGGAATTCCGCACCCTCTCTGACCTCCATTTAAGCATTGAACAGACAACGAGTTGCAACAGACCATGCATTTGCAGACAGTCACATTCATCACACACATACAAAATAATATAATAAATAAGTTTAAAAAAGAAATATATAGCAAACATTTATTTTGTTTTTGTTTTAGGTGTTAATGAAGTGAATAAAAATACCGCATGTCTTTTTTTTTTTTTTTTTTTGTCTTTTTGAGACAGGGTCCCCTTAGCCTCTCAGCTGGCCTGGAACTCACTCTGTAGACCAGGCTGGCCTTGAACTCACAGAGATCCGCCTGCCTCTGCCTCCCAAGTGCTAGAATTAAAGGCGTGCACCACCACGCCCGGCCGCCTGCCTGTGTCTTAGTGCATCCGTGTCATGCAGTGCCTTCTGAGATCAGAAAAGGGCATTGGATTACCCTTGGAACTAGAGTTACGGATGGTTGTTAGCTGCCGTGTGGATGCTGGGTCCTCTGCAAGAGCAGCCAGTGCTCTTAACCACTGAGCCATATCTACAGCCCCCAAAGACTGCTTCTTTTTTATTTTTTATGTGTATGAATGTACTGTCTTCATGTAGGTTGGTGCACCCGTGTCGTGCAATGCTTGCGTAGGTCAGAAGAGGGTGTCGGATTCCCCTGGAACTGGAGTTAAAGACAGTTCTTAGCCGCCATGTGGGTGCTGGGAATCGAACCCTGGTCCTCTGCTAGAGCAGTTGGCACTCTTTTTTTTTTTTTTTTTTTTTTTTTGGTCTTTTCGAGACAGGGTCTCCCTATAATCCCAGCTGTCCTGGAACTCACTCTGTAGAACAGGCTGACCTTGAACTCACAAAGATCCACCTGCCTCTGCCTCCTGAGTGCTAGGATTAAAGGCGAGCACCACCCTTGCCTGACTTCCTGCCTCCTCTTATACTGTGGAGTCACCTCAGCTGTGAGGGCAGATGGTACTCAAGGCACAGGTCTCCACTGAACCTAAACCTGACCCTAGCAATAATGTGTCTGTCAGCTTGCTACCCCTGTAACAAACAACTGAGAGAATCAACCTATAAAGAAGAAAGGTTTATTTGGGCTCATAGTTTTACAGGGTCTTGCCTGTGGACCCCACTAACTTTTAGCCTCTGGTTGGGGAGGCACACATGACTGTAGGAGTGGGTGGTGAAGCAAAACTCACCCACCTCATGGCTAGGAAATAAGGAAGGGGAAGAAGGAGGGGGGGTGACGCCTCTATCCCTTTCAAGGACACACCTCCAGTGACCTAACTTCCTTCCCCTAGACTCTGCCTCCTAAAGGTTCCAATGCCTCCTGATAGGTGGGACACCAAGCCTTCAGCATGGGAGAATATTCCAGATGATTGCAACCCTAGGGGCTGCCCACGAGAACTCAGGAGTGAGAAGCCTCAGGCCACATAGTGTTGTCCTCTTCCAGAACAAAATACCCAAAACTTTCTCAAAAGACAAATCGCTCTTTTCCCCCAGGAGCTGCACACAGTGAAAATCAGAGTAAAGCGTGTTCTTTGAGCTAGGACGTTCTGTGATGTTTATAATCAGGAAAGTCACAGGAGCAGGATAGAACCTCAGGAGGCAGCCCAGGCTTGGAAGGCTAAAGAGGGCCCACATGAAAGAAAGGATAGAGTGCTGCGAGTCCCGGAGAGGACAGGCTCTGGCCTGGAGTAAGTGACAAACTCCATCACTCTGGCAGAGACCACGGTGTGTAAGTACAGTTAGGAAAGGTCACTCTGCCCAGCCCATGATGGGTTTGGAACCCATGTGGCAGGTGTCACCAGGCCCAGCAAGAACATCATTCTGACGTCTTCCAGGAGCTGTCCCTCAAACACCCCTGAGAACTCAGGCCCGCACAGGCAGCGGTTCCTCTCTGGCCTTCAGTGGATCTTCTGCAGGTTTTCAGGCCCAAAGGAGGCCGGTAGCAGCTCCCGGACTGTCCTAACTACATATGTGCCATCTGGCTTGGTCATGTACACAGCCCAGTCGGTGCCAAACTGGAAAAGAAAGCAAAGCCATATGAGAGAGGCCATAGGCTGAGGGGTGAGAGTTTGTATCTCACTCTCCTATATGTTGTCTAACAGCCCTTTTCTCTGTGCCTCCGTTTCCTCACCTGTCAAATAGGAGTGACAATAGTTGGCACCAGGTTTACAGAGCCTGAGAAAGGAGCCTATGAAAGAACACCATTTGACAGCACATCATCAATGAACCATAAAGCCCCCTGGAGGACGCCCCCAAGAGCTTTGTAAAAATAATATTTCCCCCCATTTTCTTGTGCAATATGCATGTGCGTATGCATGTATGGGGGCACAAGTATGTGGGTGCATATGCACATGTGTATGTGTGTGTGGAGGCCCAAAGTTGAAGTCAGGAATCATCATCTATTGCTTTTCCTCCTTATGCATTGAGGCAAGGTCTCTCAATGGAACCCAGAACTCACTGATATGGCCAGTCCCTCTTGCCATCTTGCTCTGGGGATCCCCTACCTCTCCCCTCAGAGGCTGGACTTGCAGAAGGACTGCCTCAATCACCCAACATGTACATGGGTGTCTGGAGTCCTTATGCTTGTGTAGCAAGTACTTAACCAATAAGCCTGTTCCCCAGCACGACTGTAAAACTGGTGTCTACTCTCCAGAGGCAGACTTCTGCAATGACACATGACAGCTAACACTTGGTGTCCCTTACAGGTTCCCCTTTGTGCCTCACTCCAGAAATTCTTGTCTGTTTCACAACATATGACAGTCTATGTATGCTTGCATTATATCATTATTTCTCCATGGGTGCTATTATTATACCCACTTTACTGCTGAAGAAACTGAGTCTTAGCGAGATCAAGTCAGCAAAGATGAGAATGCTTCCAGATCTTTCTTCTATACTCTGAGGGGCACCATTAGCTTCCTGTGTGGCCATGGGTAAATGGCAACTTTTAAGGGCTCACTGTCCTCCGGGATTGTTTGGAGATAGGAGAGGGTACTGGGTAGCAAGTTAAGTCAGTGGTAGAGTTAACAGACCCAGGCTCTGCCTGACCAGGGAGGGTGAGGTTTGGGGAAGGCACCTACTGGGTTCATAGAAGCCATTGTGATTGATGCGTGGGCTGCCAGCCTGGCTGGGTCCATAGCCTCCTGCGCGCATTCCTATCTGAATCACTGAGTTGTTCCCAGACACTATCAATCTTCAGGGATTTTCAGAATTAATGCTTCAAGGGAGGAAATTTTCCTGCTTGGCAGGCTGTGCTTGAGGGTGGAGTGTGAGCTGGATGCTGCAGGCTGAGGTGCCAAGTCCCCAGCTCCCAGGCCTCGTCACTCACTGTTCGCACTCACTTCCGGTCTCCCCTCTCCTTACAGCTCTTTCATTTGCTGTCTCTCTCTCCTTTGCTAGTATCTAATCTGGAGAAAATGGCCACAAGCAGTTAGACCAAGTCGGAGGCCTTGGGAGCCAGAGACTTTGTGCTTGGTTAAGTAAGGATTCTTTTTAGACTTGGTCACTGTGCTGGGCAGCTGTGTTGTCCTCTTGTGGTGAGGTGAATTCTGTGTGAATTCAGTGCCTCGGGGTGGCTTTTCCATCTGGACCTGGGAAAAGCTCTCTGCATTCAGCAGGGCTGGCAAAAAGCTGAAGGAAACTGGCACATTTGCAGCTTCCATGCACCCTGAGGCAGAAACACAACTGTCCCTCTTCCCAGCACAAGCCCCAAGGCAGGAATGTTCTGAAGCAGGCAGCCATCTTCCCTATGGCAAAGCCCTATAGGCATTCCTGGGGGTTTGGCTCAGGGTTGTAGGTGCAGGAGTCAGAGGGAGTGTGCGCGTGTGCGTGCGTGCGTGTGCCTGCGTGCGTGCGTGCGTGTGTGTGTGTGTGTGTGTGTGTGTGTGTGCGTGTTTGGGGGGGCTGGGGGAATGACTGGCGTCAGACTGGTCCCTTTCCTCCCCTCCTTGTGGAGATGGGAACAATGACACCTGCTTTGGTTCTGGGTTCCTGATGGGGCTGATGGAGCTTCCAGAGTTTGAGTTCTCACAGCAAGCTAGAGATAAGGGCTGTGCGTGGGGCTTTCCTGACTTGTGGCTTTCTTTTGGGGGTGCCTTCAGTGGACATAGACTTCTGAGAATTCACAAGGTCCCCTGACATTCGAAACGGTCCCACAAACATTGAAAAGAACCCTCCTATTGGGGCTGAATGAGACCTGACAGGCAGGGCTGGGGTAAAGCTCTGTGCCGGGCACATGCAAGGCTCTGGGTTCCATCCCTGGAACTGGGACATAACTAACCAAGCAACCCACAATTCCCACAATTCCAACCCCCGTTTTATTTTTACAGTCAAGGAAATCAAAGCCTGGCATAAGAGTGTTTTTTTTTTAAATTCGGCAGGGCTGGCAAGATGGCTCGGGGGGAAATGGCACTTGCTGCCAAACCTGGTGATCTGAGTTCCATTCCTGAGACACCCACATGGGGGAAGAGGATACTGCTTCTTCTTTGGTTTTGGATTTTTTTTTTTTTTTTTTTGAGACAGGATCTCCCTGTAGCCCCAGCTGGCCTGGAACTCACTATGTAGACCAGGCTGGCCTTGAACTCACAGAGAGATCCACCTGCCTCTGCCTCTGCCTCTGCCTCCTGAGTGCTGGTATTAAAGGTATGTGTCACCACTCTAGCCTTAAACTTTATTTTTTAGACAGGGTCTTACGTAGCTCAGGCTGATCCCATTTTTGTCTTTTTTTTTTTTTTCATATTTTTGAGACAGGGTCTCCCTTTAGTCCCAGCTGACCTGGAACTCTGTAGACCAGGCTGGCCTTGAACTCACAGAGATCTGCCTGCCTCTGCCTCCCAAGTGCTAGGATTAAAGGCGTGCGCCACCACACCCGGCCCATTTTTGTCTTCAAGTGCACAACTCAGTTCCTTTTATTCTGGAATAAACATCCCACTCTACCCGCTTGCTGGCCAAGCTGGCCTGTGTGATCCAGCCTGAGGGAAGCCTCTGACTGTGTTACATTGCTTTCCCTGCCCCTCCCCCCGTACTACCTAAGGCCTAGCCTTTGGCCTTTTTTGACCACCACACAGCAATCAGCTGGTGTCAAACTCCCTGGTCCCTCCTCCAGAACTCTCTTGTTCTAATGTCACCTTCCACTCTGCTAGGCCATTTAGAGTGGAGGCCAGCAAACATGTTGCTGTCAAAGGCCAGACAGTAAATATTTCAGGTTTCACAGGCTGTATGGCCTTCCTGTGACTGCTCAACCAAGTTACTGTAGGGCTGAAGTAGCTGTGGAAAACACAGCTACTTGAGTAGTGGCCACAGCTGTGTTTCAATAAAACTTTATAACCAGGAGGCAGGCTGGGTTTACAGTGGGGGTTTGTTGGCACCTGCTCTACAGTACCTCCTGCTGCCCCTTTGTCTTTTGACTCCTTTTCCTGCTTTTTTCTCATAACTTACCCCTTCTGTTCTCAGAAACTGCAGCTTACACTAGGCGTGGTGGTCCACGCCTAATCCCAGCACTTGGGAGGCAGAGGCAGAGGCAGAGGCAGAGGCAGAGGCAGAGGCGGCAGAGGCAGAGGCGGCAGAGGCGGCAGAGGCGGCAGAGGCGACAGAAGGATCTCTTTGAGTTCAAGGCCAGTCTGGTCTACATAGAGTTCCAGGACTCTGTAGAGTCCTGTAGCTGGAGCTACAGGGAGACTCTGCCTCAAATAAAAAATAAAAAAATAAAATAAAATAAAAAGAAAGAAAGGAAAGAAAGGAAAGAAAGGAAGGGAAGGAAGGGAAGGAAGGGAAGAAAAGAAAGGAAGGGAAGAAAAGAAAGGAAGAAAAGGAAGGAAGGAAGGAAGGAAGGAAAGAAAGAAAGAAAGAAAGAAAGAAAGAAAGAAAGAAAGAAAGAAAGAAAGAAAGAAAGAAAGAAAGAAAAGAAAGAAAGAAAAAGAGAGAGAAACTGTGGCTTAGTTAATTTCTCCTGGCCTCCAGTACCAGATGGGAACTCAGGGCTGGGTGAGGGCAGGCCTAGCCTAACTTGCTCCAGAGCTGCCTCAGTGATGCTTAAGTAAATGGGGTGAAGGACTCATTTCCCGTGAGTCACGAGCCTAGGAAGGCCTTAGGAGGCAGCCAGCCCAGACAGCTCTCACCTCTCTCATGACTTGTCGGCAGGCCCCGCACGGTGAGATGAAGTCATCTTGCAAATCACTGTGGAAGCAAAGACTTGAACTCAGATCAGTCTGTCACAAGTCTCCCTGCTGATGGCTGCAATTCACACACTGAGTTCCTGTCTCATTCCAAAACGGGTCATACCCCATCAGACAGCTCCTGATTCCCATACTCACTTCTCTTGAGGCTTAGGAGGGCAATGTGGTGGCTGGCCACATTTCCACCAACAAGGTCCCTCAAGGCAATGATGTTCTGTGAATCTATAACTCCATAGACATTTAGGGAGCACTTACTGTCTGTCGCCCATGCTCCAGAAATGAAGGAGAGCTAGTCTTCAAAAGAAGGCTCAGCCCAGTGAGTGACAGAAGACTACATGATTTCTTATTTTAAGCAAAACGCAATAAAACATAGTAAGAGTTAAGCCCTTTGAGAGAAGGTCATACAGGAAGTGGCATCAGCTAGTCCTCACAGGGAGAGTAGAATCAAGCATTTCTGTTTAGTGAAAGACTATGGCGCCCTTTGACATATATCATTTTGTTTAATGTTCAGAACAAGCTGGGTATCTGAATAGCCATTTGATTGGTGAGGACACATTAGCTCTGTGTTTTAGGCAAAAGAAATAGGAAAAAAAAAGTGGTGGTGCATGCCTTTAATCCTAGCACTTGGGAGGCAGAGGCAGGTGGATCTTTGTGAGTTCAAGGCAAGCCTGGTCTACAGAGCAAGTTCCAGGACAGCTGGGGCTACAGGGAGACCCTGTCTCAAAAAGACAAAAAAAAAAAAAAAGTGGGGAGGAGAAAGGGAAGAAAGGTTACATGTGAAGGTCCAGGGCATGGAAGCCTAGGAGAGGCATGTGAACCAAACACCAAGTGTGTTCCTGGCATTTGAGAGCATGTGAGGAAGAGATACTTCCAGCCAGGGCTGCCTGTGAGAACTCAGGCACCTGAAGCAGTCCTCCAGCTCTGACCTGGGACAAAGGATGGTGCCTAGAAAACACAGACTTCACTCCAGGAGTCTTGATTTGTCATCATTCTAGAAGAACAGGGGATTTAAATTTTGGTTCTTTGGTAGCTCTTTGTGTTGCTAACTGAATCATCCAGGGCTTACCCCTTTGTCTGTAACCTGTGAGTAATAATGCTATCTACTTTGTAGGAATTCAAGAAAACAAACAAGATAAGATGCCTGATGGGTTGTAAAGTTTATTATTATTATTATTATTTGTTGTTGTTGTTGTTGTTGCTTGAGACAGAGTCTCCCTGTAGCTTCAGCTGACCTGTCACTATGTAGACTAAGCTGGCCTCAATCTCACAAAGGTTGCCTGCTTCTGCCAACCCAGTGCTAGGACATAAGGCATATACCACCACACTAACCTTTAACTTTATTTTTAGACAGGGTCTTAGGTAGCACAGGCTGGTCTCAAACATGCCATGGAACTGAGGATGACTTTAAACATCTGATCCTCCTGCCTCTATGTGGGAAAATTTAGTTAAGATGGGTTGGATTTTAAGCCAATGGTACCTCCCTGGCCACACCCATGGGGTGGGTGTAGTGACCAAAAGATTTAGCATTGGGCCCTGAGAATTGAGTCATGATGGATATTTAAGCAGACATGTTGGAATAAAATCTCTCTCTGCATTTGAACCTCAACCTGCCTACACGTGGTGGTGGTGTGCTTTCCTGCACAGGCTTTCCATATGGGTCGTCCTAGGATTAAGTGGGCCCCGCCACAAATCTCGGCGGTGACACTACACCTCTATTTCTTGAGTTCTGGTATTATAGGCATGCAGTATCATGTCCTGTTTTATACAGTGCTGGGGGATCGAAGCCAGACAAACGCTCTTCCAAATCAGCCACATCCCAAGCCCCAAGACTGTGAACCTCAGAATGATATATTTCATGAACTAATTCCTGTTTTCTCTCATATATAAGCTCTGTTATAATTTCAGTATAGTATCCTATATAATTTTATTACATACCCTGTGCTTTATGTACTGCTGTATAATTAATTTACTGTGAATCCACAGTAACTGTTAGGCTGTTTACTGGGTATCTAGCATGCTGAGCTCCCAGCAGTGTGCTCTGTAAGTGTTGGCTCATTTCACATGACAAATATTTATTGAGCACCTACTATGTGTCAGACATTATGCACTGTCAGTGGTGCTGGGGGGGGCAGCAATAAAGAAGACACACAAATTCACTATGTTCTGGACTTTCCAGACTCATGACAGGAGCAAACCAACCAACCAGCCAACCATGGACCAGGTGGAGACAGGCAGATTCTACAGTGTCACAGAATAAAGCAGCCAAGGCGACAGAGCATGACAAGCACTATTTTATCAGATGCTTGTGATATCTGATTATTCCATCTGGGGGTCTAGTCAGAATGATTCTACACCATGGAAAGGTGGTGTTCAATCTGAGCATGTACCTTGCTCCAGAAGAAAGCCCACAGGAGCTCGAGGAAATGGGATCCTCTGCTCAGGATGCCCGCTGAGTAAAGTTAATCCTTGCAGTTACTGGGTAGCAGAGGTTACAACAGAACCTCTCATGGGTCTCTCCAGAGGGTGGACTGTGTTGATCCAGGGCCTGCTGTAAGCCAGCCATGCATGGAAAAGGAGCAACGAAGACCCTCAGTGTATTCTTGACTTCAGGGACCTCACCATCTGGAGAGAGGAATGAACCTACGTAGAAATGCTGTTAGGTGCACGCCTTTAATCCTAGCTCTTGGGAGGCAGAGGCAGGCGGATCTTTGTGAGTTCAAGGCCAGCCTGGTCTACAGAGCGAGTTCCAGGACAGCTGGGGCTACAGGGAGACCCTATCTCGAAAAGACCAAAAAAAAAAAAAAAAAAAAAATGCTGTTAGGAGGGCACCCTGTGGGCAGGGTACAGGAGAGGGGCCAGAGGGGCTTCAGCCTCCCTTCCACACCTAGGAGACCCTACAGGAGCTGGCCCTGCCTAGTACGCCACGTCCTTTCCAGGTCTCCAGCCCAAATAAAATATTTTTAAAAATCAAAAATTCCAATAAAAAAAAAGAAAAGCTAGTCTCAAGGGCTTATATAGGCTTGAGATGGGCAGAGGGCAAGACTGAAGCCAGACCTCATTGACACTGGAGTCAGGGCTTTTAACTGCCCCTCAGCATTCCTGTCAAGAGTGAGCACTCCAGGCCAGCAGAGCTGGCTGCATCTGGGAGTTTCTTCTATGCTTCCTGGCTTCTCTCCTGCCCTTCACCCTGCACTGCCTTTTGCTGGAGGTTGAGGATTTTCTGTGGTTTGTGTAGACCTTGTCCACACACTGAGGTCACGTTCAGCTGGGCAGGCTGGCAACCCATTGACTCTGAGGACTGAGTCTGGGACTCAGGTGGGGCCTGCAGAGTCTGCCTGGCTCTGCCGACTCCCACCCCATCCTGGATCCTTTGTGATTTCAGAGGGGGTGCTTCCTGTTCAACCCTGTCCTGTGCCAACAAGAGCTGGCATTTCCCATTTCTCCTTTAACTCCACACTCTGGATGTAATGAGCGTCTAGGGTAATGATAGCTGTGATTTTGGCTGGGGGATGCAGTGCAGGCTGGAAATCCAGAGTAGGGAGCTGGTGCTGGAAAATGCAGGTTTTGTGTAATGAGGACATTGGTTAATCATAGCAAGATCCAGCGAGTCATGTTTAAAAGGAGATAATTACTGGGGCTGGAGAGATGGCCTAGCGTTTAAGAGCGCTGACCGCTCTTACAGAGGACCCGGGTTCAATCCCCAGCACCCACATGGTGGCTGAGAACCGTCTTAACTCCAGTTCCAGGGGAATCCGACACCCTCTTCTGACCTCTGAGGCATTGCATGACACGGGTGCACAAACCTACATGCAGACAGTACATTCATACATATACAAAAATAAATAAATTTTTTTAAAAAAGGAGATAATTACTGAGAGGAAAAGCCTTCCATTTGGAAAATGCCAACAGCCAGACTGTGGCACCATCAACTCTGCTGACAGTGGACTCTCTCCCAGAACATCATTACTTTCTTGGATCAGCTCTGAAATTGAGTAATTTCTCCTTTTTCTTCATAATGCACAACTCACATCCTGATCTGTGCTCATCTGCACAAAATGTTCCCAGTACAGCCTCATTTGTTTATCAGAAGCTGAAAGGGAAGCAAGGGCAACCCTCTGCCAAAGGGAAGGCTGGGAATTGAGGCCTGGCTTGGCTCCAGTCAGGTAACGTGGAACCCTTTGGGTCCAGGCTGAGGCAAAGAACAGGGTCTTTGGAAAAGTCATGTGGGCTTGTCCCTCTTGTACAGCCCACATCGGCCTTTCTTTTAGCCCCTGACTTTTTTATCAGAAGGGCCTGCAACTTCATGCCCAGGAAGAAATGATTCATCCAGAGCCTGTGTCCCAGAATGCCCAGTGTCTCCAAAGATCAATGCTTGCTCAGCCACGTAGCCTTGGCTGAGTGTATGAACTACTTCCCATGTCATCGTCCTCCACCATGAATTCGCTAAGGTCATTTCTCTGGTAGACAGTAAGGAAGGGACATGCTAAGGTAAAATTAATGAAAGCATTAATTGCTGGGGTCTAAGATAGTAAGAGTCCATTTACAGGTTTCTTAAAGCCACTGAGTCTGTGTCCACTGCCAACAGGACTTCAGTATTCGACCCTTAAGGGCAAACCCACAGGAGCTACAGTAATCACATCTAGGGCACAAAAGAGTGTGGAACAGGGGTCTTTTCAGCCAGTGTCTGGCTGGAGTCAGATTAGTTTATACCATAATGAGTGCCTGTCTGCCACCAGGTCACCCCACACACACATCTTGTTTTTGGAGCCTGTTGTGACACCTACACATAACTGTTGGCTTCTGGAGTTAGCAGTGCAGAGCGGGCTGGTTCTGGGCCCCAGCATGAGCTCAAGGAAGAGTGTCTGACATCCTGGATCAGCGTGCGTGGCCCAGTACCATGTGCTGGAACTGAACTGAGACTCCAGACCTGGGCTTTGTCCCAGCTCTGCCATTAACTCCCAGGAAAGTTGCTTTGCTTCTTGAGATTTTTTTTTTTTATTAATTTTATTTATTTCTGTATGCGTATGAATGTACTGTCTGCATGCAAGTCTGTGCACCCGTGTCGTGCAATGCCGTGGAGGTCAGAAGAGGGTGTCGGATTCCCCTGGAACTGGAGTTCTCCTGGAATTGGAGTTACAGACGGTTCTCAGCCACCATGTGGGTGCTGGGGATCAAACCCGGGTCCTCTGCAAGAGCGCCGGTGCTCTTAACAGCTAGGCTATCTCACCAGCCCCCGCTTCTTGAGATTTAAAAAAATTTTTATTAATATTATTTATTTATGTATGAGTATGAATGTAATGTCTGCATGCAAGTCTGTGCACCCGTGTCGTGCAATGCCGCGGAGGTCAGAAGAGGGTATCGGATTCCCCTGGAACTGGAGTTCTCCTGGAATTGGAGTTACAGAAGGTTCTAAGCCACCATGTGGGTGCTGGGGATCGAACCCGGGTCCTCTGCAAGAGCGTCGGTGCTCTTAACCGCTAGGCTATCTCTCCAGCCCCGAGATTTTTTAAAATTATAAAATGGAGCTGGGCATGGTGGTGCATGCCTTTAATCCTAGCACTTGGGAGGCAGAGGCAGGTGGATCTTTGTGAGTTCAAGGCCAGCCTGGTCTACAGAGTGAGTTCCAGGACAGCTGGGACTACAGGGAGACCCTGTCTCAAAAAGACCAAAAAAAAAAAAATTATAAAATGGAGGTGGTGACAAGGCAGTCCTTGCCAGCTGACTCTCTGGTCCCTCTGGCTTTGGGCTTCTTGCTGTCTTAGTGCTGTGTCTCTGAGAGATTCTGTTGTAGTTAGTGCGGTTGGAACAGAAACATACCTGTCCCATGTCAGAGTTCCCTTGAATATTTATGGGTTCTGTAGGCTCACCCCTGAGCATGGAGGCTGAGGCAGAATAGAAAGCCAGGGAAAGCCAGGTATGGTGGTGCATGCCTTTGATCCCAGCACTTGGGAGGCAGAGGCAGGCAGATCTCTGTGAGTTCAAGGCCAGCCTGGTCTACAGACCGAGCTCCAGACCAGCTGGGACTAAAGAGAGACACTGTTTCAAAAAAGACCAAAAAAAAAAAAAAGTCTTTAAAATGAGCCAGGCATGGTGGCGCATACCTTTAATCCCAGCACTCCAGAGACAGAGGCAGGGGATCTCTGGGAATTCAAGGCCATCCTGATCTATATAGTGAGTTCAGGATGGCTGGGGCTACAGGGCCACCCTGTCTCAAAAAGAAAAATAAAAAAGAGGCTGGAGATATGGTTCAGCTGTTAAGAGCACTGGTTGGTCTTACAGAGGATCTGAGTTTGGTTCCCAGCACCCACAGAATGGCTAATACCCATCCTTAACTCATTTCAGGGGATCCAACGTCCTCTCCTGACCTCCAGAGGCATTGTACAATATGGGTACATTTACATACATGCATACATGTAGGCAAAACACTCATATACATATAATAAAAAACAATAAATGGAGGCTGGAGAGATGGCTCAGCGGTTAAGAGCACTGACTGCTCTTGCAGAGGACCCGGGTTCAATTCCCAGCACCCACATGGCAACTAAGAACCGTCTTTAACTCCAGTTCCAGGGGAATCCGACACCCTCTTCTGACGTCCGAGGCATTGCACGACATGGGTGCACCAACCTACATGCAGACAGTACACTCATACACATAAAATAATAATAATAATAATAATAATAATAATAATAAATTTAAAAATAAATAAAACATCTTTTAGTAGACTCCAGCTCTGCTTTACACTGGTTTCTTCTAATACTTTTCTTCAGGAACGTCAAGAACTTGATGTTGGGCAGCTTCTTCATTTCACCTTTTTTTAGGAGAAGGTCTCTCATTTAACCTGGAGTTCACCAAATTGGCTTATCTGTCTGGCTAGACAGCTCCAGGGACCTACCTGTCTCAGTACTTCAATTCCAGAGGCACGTCACCACACCTGACTTGTAATGTGGTTGCTGGGGACACGAACTCAGATCCTCACGTGTGTGAAGCAAGTACTGTATGAACTCAGCCATCTCCCAGCCCCACCCCTTCCTTTTTTTTTTTTTTTTTTTTTTTTTTTTTTTTGGTCTTTTGGAGACAGACAGCTGTAGCCCCAGCTGTCCTGGAACTCACTCTGTAGACTAGGCTGGCCTTGAACTCACAAAGATCCGCCTGCCTCTGCCTCCCAAGTGCTAGGATTAAAGGCGTGCGCCACCACGCCCAGCTCCTTCCCTTTTTTAAGACAGGGTCTCATTTAGCCAAGACTGATCTCACTGTGTAGCCAAGGATGACCTTGAGTTCTGATCCTCCTGCCTCCACCGTTTGAGTGCTGGGATCCAAGCATGTGTCACGATGCCCAGTTTTATGCAGTGCTGGGGGCGAAACCCAGGGACTGGGTATGGTGATTTGAATGAGAATGTCCACCATAGCCTTCAAGTATTTGGCCATTTTGTCTGCAGTTGGTGGTGCCATTTTGGGAGATTTTAGAAGGTGTGGCTTCGCTGGAGGAAGCGTGTCTTTGGGGGCGGGCTTACTGTTTTAAGCCTCGCCAGACATCCTCCCTCTGCTTCCCATGCCTGCTTGAAGATGTGATTGCTCTCTGCTTTCTGTTCCTGCCACTTCCGCTCGGCCATGCCTCCCCTACCACTATGGACAGACTCCCCTAAGCCAAATAAACTCTTCTTTCTATAAGTTGTTTTGGTCATGGTGTCTTATCACAGCAACAGAAAAGTATCTAATATGTTAGGCCAGCACTCTGTCAACTGAGCCCCAGTCCATTTCTTACTAACCTCCTTATTCCCAGCATTCAGCCTTGGGGCCTACCCCTGTGCCTGCCATGCAGAACATGTACAATAATAGAATAACGAAAGAATGAATGATTCATGTGTGGCCATTGCTGGCTGGAGAGATGAATGAGTTGCTGTCAGTGGCCTTGAGTGGCCTTTCCCACTCACCTGGAGATAGCAATGGCCCTGAAATCCTTGTACCCTTCA
Source organism: Rhizomys pruinosus (assembly GCA_009823505.1). Lineage (NCBI taxonomy): Eukaryota > Metazoa > Chordata > Mammalia > Rodentia > Spalacidae > Rhizomys > Rhizomys pruinosus. The sequence goes on along the minus strand of VZQC01011341.1, from coordinate 5,264,765 downwards.
GAGATGGCCTTCTGGATGGCAGTCCGTTCAGCACATACACCTAGTGGGTAGCAGGCATTTTCTATGTTGCACCCTGAAGAGAGAGAAAAGACTAGTGGTATTTGCAGCAGAGCCGTTTCCTGCTGCCTGTGTTGTAAGAGGCTGCCTCATTCCAGGCCAGGGAGGGTTCCCAGTATTCAGAGCGAGTTGGGGAATTAACCAGGCAATGTGACTGGAAGCACTGGGAAGCCCTGGGACCCACTGTAGAGAATGCTCACTGCCTTTGCTTCCCTAATGTCTCATCCTGATGCGTGTACAGTGCAGACGGAGCAGCCTCCTCACTCCCAAGAGGACAAGGCCAAGGGAGATGCTGATGCTTAAGAAACAGTTGGGCCGGGCGTGGTGGCACATGTCTTTAATCCTAGCATTTGGGAGGCAGAGGCAGGCGGATCTTTGTGAGTTCAAGTCCAGCCTGGTCTACAGAGCGAGTTCCAGGCCAGCTGGGGCTACAGGGAGACCCTGTCTCAAAAAGGCCAAAAAAAAAAAAAGATGTGTGACTTTTGGGGGAAGTGAGTATACCATGTGTCCTAGTGAAAGGAGCTAATCCTCATGGTTGATGTGTTCATCAAATGGCCCCCAAGTGCTTTCTTGCCCCCTTGCTCTGTGAGGACACAGCAGAAGGTAGCCTCTCTCTAGACTCCTAACCCGCCAATGCCTTGAGTTGGGACCTTCCAGCCTCTAGAGCTGGGAGAAGTAAGTTTCTGTTCTTCATAAGCCACCCAGTCTATCATATTTTGCTGTAACAGTCTGAACAGATTAAGACAAGTCCTGACTTAAAGTTTTAGGTCTGAGCAAAGTTTTTGTTGCTGATTTTGTTGTGTGAGTTGTATCGCAAAACAGTCAAATCCAATAAATCAGCCATTATGCATAGTTACCAAGCTCCGGGAGGTGATCCTGGGCTTCCAGTAAGGGACGGGCCCAGGCCTCTCAGCAGAGCATCTTTCCTGGTGCTCCTCTAGGAGTGCTCCTGAGGGACAACAGCAAGGGCTGCTCCACGGCTGTGAAGAGACAGAGTATTGGAACAGCCTAACTGGTTGATTAAAAACTCCCTGTTTTCATGGAGGCAAGGGTGTGAACAAATGGCCCCGGGAGCTGGGCTTTCTTCCAGTAATCAGAAGGTGGCTTGCAGTCTATTTCATTCTTTGTAGCTTCTCTTTATCCATGAGAAGAGATCTTATTGTTCCCTAATACTCATTTCTTATTTATTTATTTATTTATTTATTTATTTATTTATTTATTTATTTATTTATTTAGAGACAGGGTCTCCCTATAGCTCCAGCTAGCCTGGAACTCACTCTGTAGACCAGGCTGGCCTTGAACTCACAGAGATCCACCTGCCTCTGCCTCCTGAGTGCTAGGATTAAAGTCATGCACCACCACGCCTGGCTTAAAGACAGTTCTTAGCTGCCATGTGGGTGCTGGGAATCGAACCAAGGTCTTCTATAAGAGCAGTTGGCACTCTTAACCGCTGATCCATCTCTCCAGCCCCTGTTTCCTATTTATTTATTTATTTATTTATTTATTTATTTATGTCTTTTTGAGACAAGGCCTACCTGTATCCCTCAGCTGACCTGGCTATGTAGACTAGACTGGGCTTGAATTTACAGAGATCTGCCTGCCTCTGCCTCTGCCTCCCAAGTGCTGGGATAGAAGGCACACTCCACTACGCCCATCCTATTTATGATACAAATGCCCCCATTCTATTCTAATGTGGCTGACCCAATGCAGCTGGTCCAATATGGCTTTTCCGATACAGCTGAGCCAACATGGCCAGACTATACCATAAGAGAAGCTGAGAGTCTGCATTTCATAGATTCTCTTGCAGTAGGTTGCAACCATGTAACTAAGTTTTAGTCAGTGTGTTGTGGTCCAAAGTGAAGTAGGAAACCTGTAGGTCATATCTTCTGTAAGGCGATTGCTTCATAATTACTTCTCTTTTCTGGAAGGTAGGGATTGCAGTAGGCAGAGGCAGCTTGGACTATGTGGTTACCTATTTGCACTGGACCAGCTACTAACTCCAAATTGTCATATGGGAGAGAGATAGAGATAGATGATTGATAGATAGATAGATAGATAGATAGATAGATAGGGACGCAATCATCATCTTTATATCACTGTACTTACTTTAGAATCTTTTTGTCATAACCATATAACCTCCTGGTACCGAAACTTGTGCTGAAAGTGAGATGTAACTTTACTAAATCATCTAAAGTATATAGCTTTGGCACAGCAGCCAGATCTTATGAATGAGGAGACTGAATTAGAAAGGTGGCAAGCTGGTGGCCTCTGGTGGCCAGTGGCAGATTACTTTTCTACCTGGCAAAAGGAACGAGCCCTGTGGCAAAGATCTTATTCAAGGTCATCTTCCCACCAACCCTACTGTGTCAGGTGCCTCAATGGGCACTAGAAGAATATGGCAGCAGGGGTGGGCTGGGCTTGGATACTTGTTTGTAGAAAAGTAGCCTTGACAGGTTGGAGAACCATGTCTGTATAGAAGTGACTGGAATCACCAGGTGTGGTGGCTCACACCTTTAATCCTAGCACTTGGGAGGCAAAGGCAGGCAGATCTTTGTGAGTTCAAGGCCAGCCTGGTCTACAGAGTTAGTTCCAGAGCAGCTGGGGCTACAGGGAGACCCTGTCTCAAAAAAGACCAAAAAAAAAAAAAAAGTGACTGGAATCATATAGATCAAGAGGGATCCAAATCTTTTATTCTTTTTACTTTACGTGTATTTGTACATTTCCTATATGTATGTAAGTACAACAGCTGTGTCCTGCAATGCCCAGGAAGTTCAGAAGAAGGTGTTGGATCCCCTAGAACTGGAGTTACAGGCAGTTGTTAGTCGCCATGTGGGTGCTGGGAATCAAAACGGGATTCTCTGTACATGCAGTCTCTGTAAGAGCAGCCAGTGCTCTTAACTGGTGAGCCATATCTCCAGCCCAGAGAGACCAAAATCCAAATAGAATTAGATAACAAAGAAGTCACAAGTCAGGCCTATACAAGCCTATGACTGTCTAATCCCTAAAGAAGTCACCCAGGCCTCCAAAAGATCACACATGTGCTGAGTAAGCCATATGCCCCAAGGATGGTTTCTTGATGCTTCTAGTAGACATGTGGCCGATGATGATCAAGGAAGAAGCTCTGGGAAAGCTAAGCCAGGGATCCCAGCAGACAGTGGACAAGGGTCACACCAAGAGCGGGGGAGGAGGAGTGCATGAGTGCATGTGCTAGGGTAGGTGTCTTGGTACTTCCTGCCTGCCGTGTGTGTGTGTGTGTGTGTGTGTGTGTGTGTGTGTGTGTGTGTGTATCTGTGAGTATGAGTGAGAGACTCATGTGGTTCCATGCACATGAGTGAAGGTCAGAGGAGGACACAGTGTCCTGTTCTGTACTCTCCACCTTATTCCCCCGAGACAGGGTCTGTATGAACCTGGAGCCAGGCTGACGGCCAGCAAGCCTCAGCTATCCTCCTGTCTCTACCCCTTAGCACTAGGATTACAGGTACATGTGACCACACCAGATTTGAACTCGGGTCTTTATATTTGCACAACTGAGCCACCTCCTCAGCCCTAGTCTGGCAGGTTTACCCAGTGACTGTGAGCAGAATACGTATGTATGATCAACAACTCGCAGTAAGCTTTCGCTGCTCACTGCTTGCCCTCCATTTCCTTTTCCCTTCCTTGGGGCTGGGACTTGGATGGCACAGTATACTGATTTGAACCTGTGTTTGGGGACACCATGCCAAAGATGATGGAACAGCTAGACAGAACTTTGCAGAACAGAGCAGTGCTGCCCATGTGCCCAGACTACACCCCTCTCCTGGTCTTCCAGAGAAGAGAGAGCTAGGCAGCCATCTTGCGCCAGTCACTGGGTCTGTGTCTATCCATGAGCTCAGCCTCTGTCCCCTGCTAGTCTCCTCTTGTCTACCAAGATCAAGCCTTTGTTCCATTTCTGCAGTATTCTGTTCCTCCTGCTTTTATCAGATTTGGAAACTGGAAGCCACTGAAATCATTATCTCTTCTAATATTTTCTGTTCCTTCATCATCTGTATTAGTATATGAAGAGCGATTGCATTTATCACGTAGCTCATAGTTCTCAAGACCAAGTAATCCATGGCCACAACTGATGGCTGTCACCAGACCTTTGGCTGGTTGCCATAGCTGCAAATCTGCTGGGAAGAGGGCGAGTGTGCTCACAGCCAGGCGGGGACTGGCTGTATGTTGACAGGTGGAGTCCTAAACTGGGGAAGAAGGGCAGGTTTTTACAGCAGGCACCAAAAGCAGAATGTAATCTGTAATGAACAGCAACTGTTTTAGCATCTTAGCACCTCTTCCTCCTTTTTAATCTCTCTCTCTCTCTCTCTCACCCCCCTCTATGTTGGATGGTTTCCTCAGTTGCTCTCCACCTTTATGTGGGGGGGGGGGTCTGTTACTGGATGGCCAACAAGCCCCAGGAATCCTCCTGTCCTCACTTCCCCTCAGCCCTTCACCTCCTCCCAGGGTTCAGTCCTCACTTCCCCCTCAGCCCTTCACCACCTCCCAGGGTTCAGTCCTCACTTCCCCTCAGCCCTTCACCTCCTCCCAGGGTTCAGTCCTCACTTCCCCCTCAGCCCTTCACCACCTCCCAGGGTTCAGTCCTCACTTCCCCTCAGCCCTGGGATTACTGCCTGGCTTTTATTTCAATTAATTAATTTTGTGTGTATTTTATGCATACCACAAGTGTGCAATGCCGGCAGAATCCAGAAGAGGGCATCAGATCCCCTGGAACTGGAGTTACAGAAGATGTTAGCAGCTACGTAGGTGCTGGGAACTGAACTTAGGTCCTCTGCAACCGCAGTCAGTGCTCTTAACCACTGAATCATGTCTCCACCCCCATGTGGCTTGCTTTTTTTTTTAATTTTATTTATTTATTATTTATTTATTTTTGATCTTTTTGAGATAGGGTCTCTCTGTAGCTCTAGCTGTCCTGGAACTCACTCTGAAGACCAGGCTGGCCTTGAACTCACAGAGATCCGCCTACCTCTGCCTCCCAAGTGCTAGGATTAAAGGCATGCACCACCACGCCCAGCTAATTTTATTTTTTATGTGTATGAATGTTCTGTCTGCATGTAGGTCTGTGTTGTGCAATGCTGCAAGAGGTCAGAAGAGGGTGTCGGATTCCCCTGGAACTAGAGCCAAAGACGGTTCTCAGTCACCATGTGGGTGCTGGGGATCGAACCCAGGTCCTCTGCAAGAGCAGTCTGCACTCTTAACTGCTAGGCCATCTTTCCAGCCCCTGTGGCTTGCTTTTTGATGTGAGTGCTACAGTTCTGAACATAGGTCTACAGCAAGCACTTTACCAATAAAGACATCTCCTCGGGCCCTTCTTCCTATTTAAAAATATTACCTCATTCCCCAGCATGGAATTCAAATGGAAGCTGCTGTCTTTTCTCACAGGGTCTTGCTATTGGCCAATGAATGAGCACTAGACCTGAACTGGCCAATCAGAGTTCTTCCTTGTGTGGAGAGTCAGTTTCTCCCTGAAAGGGAGAGTCTGCTGCCAGATCTCCCTTTGTTAAGCAGGAGATCAATAGAAGACCAGTGCATAGGTGAATGAGAGATGAGGGTAGAGTCTGAGCCCAGGCTGCAGGTCCGCTAGTCTGCAGATCCTTCTGTGGTGCAACTGTCAGTTCGCACATCTCCTTTGGTCTGCAACAGTTCCTGTGTGTCTCTGTCACTTGCAGTCACACAGAAGCTGGTGAATATAGCCAGGATCCAGAGCCTAGAGCTCTCAGGACAGGGTAACCCTGAAAGCAGCCATTAACATGGATCACATGGATCAAATGGCCTACTCCAGCCATGCAGTTGTTCGTGGGAAAATATGAGTTATAACGGCTCAGCCTGTGGGCTTGCGTGAAGGCATTCACAAGCCTCTCCTCCCATCTTCTCTCTCCAGCCTGGTCCCCCTTGAGAGTGGGGATAATTGGAAGGGGTGCCTGGGATAGAAACTAGGCCTTGAATGCCAGGCACGGCACGTGCCCTAGCCCATTTGCAATTAAAAGTAAAATGGAAACCGTGTCTGGCTCAGATTATGCTTGAACTCCCTCTATAGACCAAGAAAGCCTTGAACTGTGGTCCTCCTGCCTCAGCCTCCTCTGTAGCTGGATAACAGGCCTATATCTCCCAGCCTGGCTCCTGACCTGACATGGCTTCCTTGAAACCCCCCTCTTAGACTGGCAAGATGGCTCAGTCAAAGCACTTGCCATGTGAGCCTGACAACCTGAGGAACTGACAGTGGAAGGAGAGGGCCAACTCAGAAAGCTGTCCTCTGACTTCCACACATCTACCATGCACGCATGGTACATGCACACATGGTATATGCACACATCTACCATGCACACATGGTGCATCCACACATCTACCATGCACACATGGTGCATCCACACATCTACCATGCACACATGGTGCATCCACACATCTACCATGCACACATGGTGCATGCATATATCTACCATGTACACATGGTACATGAACACATCTACCATGTACACATCTACCATGCACACATGGTGCATCCACACATCTACCATGCACACATGGTGCATGTACACATCTACCATGCACACATGGTACATGTACACATCTACCATGTACACATGGTACATGCATACATCTACCATGCACACATGGTACATGTACACATCTACCTTGCAGACATGGTGCATGCACACATGGTGCATGCACACATCTACCATGCACATGTGCATGCATAAAAGGAAACAGACCTCCTGCCTGTGTACCACTCACTTGCACCTTCCCTGACCCTCTGCCCTTCACTGATGCGTCTCGGATTGCACTCCCCTGCCCTCCCTCGCCTCCCTGTCTGGTCACTGATTCAGGCCTGACACCTTCCCACTAGATGTGATTCACACCAAGCCTATGTTCCCTGAGATGGAGAAGACCCAGCCTCTGGGGACACTGGGACCTGTGCAGTGCCAGTGCTGGGGGCTCAGGAGACTCTGTCTAACCTGGAGAAACCCTCCTTTATTGCCTATGACATCTCCAAAATGACCAGGTAAGGACAGAGATCATTTTAGAAGTGCCCTGCCACTCTAAGGGCCCTCCATAGGGACAGCTTAAGTCACCCTGTGCTCTGAGAATTTAGTGTAGGGACCTGGGTTAATGGGTGAATGTCCTCATTTATCAAAGCCAGGGACAGGTATTACAGGAATTGAGCCTCGAGACATGGAGCCATCCATACTGAAGTTACATGTCACCAAATAGAAAATAAAGTGGGTTGGTTTTTTGTTTTTTTTTTTTTTGGTCTTTTTGAAACCTGTCTCCAGTTCGATTGGAACTCACTACATAGACCAGGCTGGCCTTGAACTCACAGAGATCTGCCTACCTCTGCTTCCCAAGTGCTGGGATTAAAGTCATGCGTCACCTTGCCCAGCACGAAACTAAGTTCTTATCTGACCTTCTACAAAATCAGAAGAGACCCGGGTATGGTACACACCTGTAACCCACTATTTGGGAGACAAAGTCAAAAGGATCAAGAGTTCAAGCATAGCCTTAGCTACATACTGAATTGGAGGCTAGCCTGGACTGCATGAGACCCTGTCTCTAAAAAAAAAAAAAATCCAACCCAAAGTAACTTTTCTGTTTTATTTCTCGATTGTTCCGCCTGGCTGTCCTTACCTGCTATGGTTCAGTCGTTGACAGGGGACTGTCCTCATGGGGCCCCTGGGAAGCCCGTCTGTTTCTCTTGCTGCTACCTGGATTCTGTGTCATGTGCTGCCTTGCCCAGAGGCCTGGAGCACGGACTACTGAACCTTTGCTAGGGACCTCCAGAACCAAGGGCTGAAGCAAACCTTCACTGAATCCCAATTCTCTCTGAACAACAACAGGGTTCTGAAATTTTTGCCATGTGACTCCTTCCTTTTTCCTCCTAATCTGAGAATGTGAAATTATAAAACCAACAAACCCTTACTCCAAAGCCTTGGGTATTTCATTACAGTAATGCATGACTAACACACCACCTCACAAGGAAAAGAACTTGGAAATGATGAAGCAGGCGTTCTGCCGCTTGTTTCTGCTTCTTCCGTCCTCCTCGCTTATGAAGGCAACCAGCTCTGCTCTGCTCAGCCCTACACTTGTTTTTGTTTTGTTTTGATTTTGAGACAGAGTCTGATGTAGCCCAGGTTGGCCTCAAACTAGACAGATATCTGAGGATGACCTTGAATTCTCATCTTCTTGTCTCTACCTCCCTCCTAAGTGTTGGGATATAGGAAGATACCACCACCCCCTGGGGTTTGATTTTTTTTATTTATTTTTTTGTTTTGTTTTTGAGTGTTTGTTATTTTGTTTTTGTTTGAGACAGGGTTTTCCTGTAGTCCCAGCTAGCCTGGAATCTTCTATGTAGACCAGGCTGGCCTCGATCTCACAGACATCCACCTGGATTAAAGGTGTGTACCACCATGCCTGGGCTTATTTTGTGTGTGTGTGTGTGTGTGTGTGTGTGTGTGTCTGTGTGTGTGTGTGTGTGTCTGTGTGTGTGTGTCTGTCTCTGTATGTGGTGTTTGGGAACAAAACCAGAACTTTATACATACTAGGCAAGCAAGCACTCTGCCAACTGAGCTATATCCCTAGGATTCTGAACAGTCTATTTTTATTTATTTTAATTAATTAATTAATTTTGTCTTTTTGAGACAGGGTTTCCCTGTAGTCCCACATGGCCTAGAACTTACTCTGTAGACCAGGTTGGCCTTGAACTCACAGAGATCCGCCTGCCTCTGCCTCCCAAGTGCTGTGATTAAAGTGCGTCACCACGCCCGGCTGCACTCTATTTTTATTTATTTATTTTTTTTAATTACTTACTTTTTTCATTTTTTAACAATAAGTAATAATTTATGAGTACAAGCATCCTTCATGTAAAACCAATTTGCAAGCAGCTGTGCCCAAACCCACACAGCCCATGGGTCCCACCATCCAGCTGGGGGGGCTTGTATGTTCAATCAAGTTGATCAGATGAGTGTCCAGACTATATTGCTGTAGTTTCACCATTCACCCCAATCGCAGCCCTTACATTCTATCATGCCCACTCTTCTGCAGATTGTTCCCTAGGCTTAGAAAAGGGGCACAGGTGGATGAGAAGCAAAACAATCTACTTTCTCTGGAGCTGTTGTCTTGGACTCTGGTCAATTCTGGCTGTTTCCTTTCATGGGCTGACAGTTTGTCCAGGAATAACCTTTCAATCCTCTATAACAGTTGGCTCCAATTTACAGTTAGAGAACGACCTCATCACATCATATTCCTCCTTGTTCTATGGGAGGGAGGTAAGAAAGTCTCTCATATTAAAACCTTGCTGCACAACTGGGTAATTGGCACTAGCTGCACTCTATTTTTAAAGAATTTTTATTTTATTTATTTATTTATTTTTTAGTCTTTTCAAGACAGGGTCTCCCTTTAGTCCCAGCTGGCCTAGAGCTTGCTCTGTAGACCAGGCTGGCCTTGAACTCACAGAGATCCACCTGCCTCTGCCTCGAGAGTGCTAGGATTAAAGGCATGCGCCACCACACCCAGCTAGAATGTACTTTATTTTTTATTTTTTATTTTTTTAGGTCTTTTCGAGACAGGGTCTCCCTGTAGCCCCAGCTGTCCTGGAACTCACTCTGTAGACCAGGCTGGCCTTGAACTCACAAAGATCCACCTGCCTCTGCCTCACAGGTGCTAGGATTAAAGGCGTGCGCCACCACACCCGGCTTTTTTATTTTTTTTAAATATAAGCAGCCATCTTTTTAAAATTTTTTATTTATTCTTGTATGTGTATGAATGTACTGTCTGCATGCTGGTTTGTGCACCTGTGTCATGCAATGCCTTGGAAGTCAGAAGAGGGCATCAGATTCCCCTGAAACTGGAGTTAAATACAGTTCTCAGCCGCCATGTGGGTGCTGGGGATCGAACCCCGGTCCTCTGCAAGAGCAGTTGGCGCTCAACCGCTAGGCCATCTCTCCAGCCCTATTTTATTTTTTTAAATTATGTGCATGTTGGGGCTGGAGGGATGGCCTAGCGGTTAAGAGCACCGACCACTCTTGCAGAGGACCCGGGTTCGATCCCACATGGCGGCTGAGAACTGTCTGCAACTCCAATTCCAGAAGAACTCCAGTTCTAGGGGAATCCGACACCCTCTTCTGACCTCCGCAGCATTGCACGACACGGGTGCACAGACCTACATGCAGACAGTACATTCATACACATAAAAAAATAAATAGGGGCTGGAGAGCTAGCCTAGTGGTTAAGAGTACTGACTGCTCTTGCAGAGGACCTGGGTTCAATCCCCAGCACCCACATGGCGGCTGAGAACCGTCTGTAACTCCAATTCCAGGAGAACTCCGGTTCCAGGGGAATCCGAGACCCTCTTCTGACCTCCGCGGCATTGACACGGTGCACAAACCTACAGGCAGACGGTACACTCATACACATACAAAAATAAATAAAGTTTTAAAAATAATAATAATAAATAAATAAATAATATTTTAAAATTATTTGCATGTGCCTGTGTGTGTAGCTGCCCAAGGAAGCACTGGATTCCCTGGAGCTGGAGTTATAGACAGTTGTGAGCTGTCCGACGCGAGTGCTGTGAACCAAACTCCAGCCCTCTGCCAGAGCAGCAAGCAGGGAGCCATCTCTTCAGCCTCTGAACATCCTATTATTTATCCAGAGAGTGAAGTGTTGCCTGTTGCTAGAACCCATAATAAAGGCAAGTAACACCTTTACACTGAAGCTCCATCATTTTGTTCTTTGATACCAGATACACACACGGCTCACCCTACTTAAGTCTTTCCTTAGAGAGGCCTTTTTTTTTTTTGGTCTTTTCGAGACAGGGTCTCCCTGTCTCACTCTACAGAGTGAGTCCTGGAACTCACTCTGTAGACAAGGCTGGCCTTGAACTCACAAAGATCCGCCTGCCTCTGTCTCCCAAGTGCTAGGATTAAAGGCATGCGCCACCATGCCTGGCAGAGAGGCCTTTCCTAATGACAGTACCTAAGATTGCTTTCCCCCTCCACTAGCTGCAGCCTCTCTGATGGCTGTTCCTGCTTCAACCTTCTTCACAATGCTTCTTAGATGACATACAGCTTCCTCTTATCCAGTTCCCCCATTATAATGTGAGTTTTCCGAGGTCACACTTGGTCTGTGTTATGTTTGTAGCAGGATGCGCTGCACCCAGAACAGCAAGGTTCTTGTTATTATCACAGATGGAATGTTTGCACACACCCCAAATTCCTTCGTTGAAGCCTTAAGTGATGTTATGAAGTAGGCAGGGGAGGCCTCCACAAGTGACCCGGTTTACATGAGGTCATGAAGGGGTGGAGAGATGGCGTGGCGATTAAGAGTGAGTACTGCTCCTGCAGGGGACCCAGATTCAATTCCCAGCACCCACATAATGTGGCTCACAACTCCAGCTCCAGGTGGATCTGCTGCCTGTGGCTGCTGAGAACACCTGTAACCACGTGTGCATACCCACACATGGAAACATACAACAAAGTTTTAAAAAATCAGATGGGGTCATGAGGGTGGTACTCTCATGATGGGCTAGGGGAAGAGAGCCTCATAAGTTGCCTTTAGAAGAAAAGACGTGGGGGGGGGGGCTGGAGAGATGGCTCAGTGGTTAAGAGCACTGACTGCTCTTGCAGAGGACCCACGTCTGGTTCCCAGCACCCACATGGCAGCTAAGAACAGTCTTAGGCCAGGCATGGTGGCACACACCTTTAATCCCAGCACTTGGGAGGCAGAGACAGGCAGATCTCTGTGAGTTCCAGGCCACCCTGGTCTACATAGCGAGCTCCAGGCCAGCTGGGACTAAAAAGAGACCCTGTCTCAAAGAAAAGGAGTCCAGAGGTTGCTCTTTCTACCATATGAAGACATCAACAGAAGGTGGCTTGGATTGGAAGCCACCCTCGAAAGAACCAAGTCTGCTGGCACCTTTATCTTGGACATTTCAATTTCCTGACTTCCAGACCTGAGACTGTAGATGTCTGTCTGTCTAAGTTACCTAACCTATGGCAGTTTGTTAGACAGGGTGAGCCGGCTAAATTGATGAACTATCACTGAACCTGTGGAATTTCCCACTTCAGAGCTAAGTTCCTGAAATGAAGAACAGTATTCAGGGCTTCTGGTAAGTTCCAGGGTAATTTCCTAGTCATACTAAAAAAGGAGGGCAGGGCAAGCCTCACAATGTTGGTATTCTTTTGGCAGAAGCACTTAAAAGCAGTTACCTGACAGCCTTGACCCCTGCTGTTTCTCACAGATCTGTGAAAGTCTGGACTGTCCTTTGATCTCTCAGGAAAGAACTCTGATCTGGATTTTAGCCTGAGGCTCCCTTGTCCCAATTACCTGCCCCAGCCCCCAATTGTGTGTATGTGTCCTTGCCCATGCCTGGGTTAGTGTAAAAACCTTGAGTTCCAACATTAAAGTTGAGTCTGTTCCCTCGGGCTTTCCCTGAGTCCATGTCTGTATGTCTGTATATCTTTCTACCTTATCTTTCTGTTTCATAGGGTAAAATCCCTGGTGGTCCCTCCCCTCTCCTTGCCGGAGCTAACCCAGGGAGAGAAGAACAACAAACAGCATGTGGATGTCAGCCACACGTGTATAAAGGACCATTCAGATGACGATAAACTCTGACATCACAATGCCATTCTGAAAGACCCCACCATTTTGTATGGTTTCCCTAATGCCACAAAACAGGCCACCATCATCTCTCCAGGCAAGCCAGGCCCATTTGTAAGGTGCTCTTCATCCGCTCTGGAAGAGAGGCTGGGTGAAGCCCAGTTAAACCTCTGCCTCCAAGACTGGACCTAGCAATGCTCAGATGGTTTCCCCATGGCCGCCACTTACTGGGCATGCATCTTCCAGACCTCTGTGGAGTGTTTTTCCTGGGCCGTGTTGAGTCCTTCTACAAGCTGGGCTAGGTGGGTTTGGTGCTTAAGGCAGGGCAGGGGTGGGATGTTATACCACACAAAGCCTCAGGGCACTGTAGCTAAGCTCTTTTTTGAGGAATCTCACTGACACTAGGGGGAGACATTCTCCCCTTCCTCCTCTTCTTTCCTCTCCTTCCAGCTTCTCTATGTTGTTTAGGTTAGTCTTTAATGTCTAGACTCAAAGTTAAGTTCCCACTTCAGTCTCCCAAGTAGCTAGGAGTACAGGCACATGCTAACACACCCACTAGAGATGCCTTCCTTCCCTCCTTTCCTTCCTTCTTTCCCTCCTTTCCTTCCTTCTTTCCCTTCCTTCCTCTTCCTCCTCCTCCTGTTCCTCTTCCTTCTTATTCTTCTTGATAGGATCTCATGTAGGGCACAAATTTCCTGCCTAAGCTTCCCAGAGGTCAATGTCAACTGTTTGGTTTTCTGTCACTCTCCACCTTAATTTTTGAGACAGGGTCTCTCACTGAACCTGAAGCTCACTGGCCTTCCATGAGCTCCAGTGGTCCACTCACCTCTCTGTCTCCAGCACTGGAATTACAGACATGTGCCACCATGCCTGGGTTTTTTACATAGGTGCTGAAGATTGAATTTAGTGTGACAAGTGTCAGGGTGTGAACTCCAGAAGCCCATTGGAATGCAGAGACACCTAAGATCCGTGTTGCCCAAGGACCTGCTCTACCAGGCTAGCCTTTGGCTATGCTAAAGCAGGCCACCACCAATTACTCAGGAATCTTCTGCCTTTCAAAAGTCAGATTCCTGCAAAGTGTGCTACCCACCCCACTCTCACTGAATCTCATTCCCATCTTCTCCTTTAAATTCCCAAGCCAGATGCCATTCTGTGCTTGGCTCTATCTTTCCCCTGAGCCTAGCCCTAGCTACCCTGAATTAAACTTTGCTCCAAAGAGCTTAGACCTCGTGGCCTTTCATTCTGGGGGGAGCGCACCATAACCTTACATTCTGGTGCTGTGACTTGGATCGCCATTTTTCCCGCCCCCCCACTCCCACCCCCACCCCTAGGGGCAGCTTCGGGGTAGCCGGTAAGCCGGATACTGAGCACAGGCTAAAGACAGCACCCACCAGCCCTCTCTCCTCTCCTTATCCTACCCTACTCTATTCGTGTGTGACTGTGCGTGAGAGTTAAGAGTATGTGTTATGGTTCCACAGCTCGCGGGCTACGGAATCTGACTGGACCCCAACCTGTGGTTCTGCTGAAGTCGTTTAACCTCATCGGGCACTCATCACACTCGTGATGATGGAGCACGGAGTTTATACATGTGGCCCTCATGGTAAGACTTCCTAAGTCACCTCGCGGGCGCCCGGCCGGCAGGGCACCTGAGGGGAGATTCCATCTCCCACTCCTATCTTCTGTGTAACCCTGTGTATGTTCTGCCCCCCCTCTAGCTGCCCCCTCTGCCTTGACACTTCCTGTCCTAACTACTGCTTTAAATTAACCCTAAGGGGGGCTGGAGCGATAGCCTAGCGGTTAAGAGCACTGAATGCTTTTTCAGAGGACCCGGGTTCGATTCCCAGCACCCACATGGTGGCTAAGAACCATCTGTAACTCCAATTCCATGAGAACTCCAGTTCCAGGGGAATCCGAGACCCTCTTCTGACCTCCACGGCATTGCACAACACAGGTGCACAAACCTACATGCAGACAGTACATTCATACACATACAAAAATAAATAAAAAATATTATTTTTAAAAATTAACCCTAAGGTCCTTAAGAGACTCTGCTCTACTATCTGGCCAGGATATCAATTAGCTAACAATATTGCCTGGCCCGAGACAGGTACCTTAGATCTCCAAATTCTCAGCTTCGAGAGACTTCTTCCAGCGCTCTGGTAAATGGTCAGAATGTCTGTATGTACAGGCATTCTTTGCCCTTCGCTCATGTCCCTCTCTCTATTCCTCTTGCCACCCTCATCAGGTTCTCCTTGCCAAATCAGCAACACCCAGGTTCAGGTCACAGACAACTAAGGAAGCCTCCCGTCCCCCTCCCTATGCACTAGACCAGAACTCCACCTCTTTTTTGACCTTGGGTGGCCAACCTAGGCTCTCCTCTGTGCCTCTCTCTCTGTGTGCCTCTCTCTGTCCCCATCCCACCCCTCTCTCTCTGCCCCCTGCCATGCTGCCTGGTCCCACCATGTGTCTGCAGGCGGCTCATGCTGGCAGTCCCACATGGAAGTAAAGCATGCTCCTAGAGTGACCTATGCCTCCTGTGCCTTTTTGTTTCCTGCTTTTTTAAACTTAATATTATTGGTGCTGTGACATTTTGCAACCCCTGGACTTGCCAGCTGAGTATTTCTCCAGACAACTGGCTTCAGGATGAGGTACCACTCTGCTCTCACCCACTCTCCTGTCTCTCTCTCTCTCTCTCTCTCTCTCTCTCTCTCTCCACTTCATTCCCCTTGTACTCCTCCCTTCTCCCTCTGCTTCTCTCAGCATTAGTCCCTCACTGTTTTGAATCCACAGGCTTGAACTGGGTTCCCGTGCAAAGGTGATACTGTCTCCTGCTTCCCTCCATCTTCCTTCTCCCTCCTTCTCTCTGCCTGTCTACCCTCCAATTCTTCCTTCATTTTAGCCTCCTGTTCCACTTCAAAGACACTCCAGACCTGGAGTCTCTGACCAGCCCCATTAGAGGATGTACGCCTCCACACTGCCTCCCATTAGAGGACTCGTCCTCCACGCCGTTTCCCTTTCTTCCGAGGCTAAAAAAACTTTACTTCCTTCGTACAGCTCTCTCCTCTCCCCAGTCTGCCACACAGCTGCCCCATTTCTGCTGAGCCACAACAAGACCCCGTGGCAGAAGGCCTGAATTCACATCAGACCTTGTAATAACTAATGCTATATTTCTATATTCTAATTCTCTTGCAATTTATTTAATGGCACAATTTTGGTTTGGGGGTTTTATATTGGACAAAGTGGCATCACCAAATTTATTTACAAGCACTTTACTGACCGAGTCATCTCCCCAGCCTCTTAACCATCTTTATACATGGCTTGTTCTTCCTAGAATTCATCTCCAGTCCAGCAAACAGGCTCTTCCCTAAATGACCGGGTGAAGAGAGGACGATGAAGTCAGGGGAGGCTGGCACTGGACCAAAGTCACATGGTAAAGGAAAACTTTCCTATCCCACGGGTGGTTCCAGGGAAGAGTTGGCAGCATCTACACCAAGAAGTCCTCACTTGGGCACTGTCCCGAGATCCTGGCATCATGGTGGTCTCATTGGCTGTGACACATGAGGGCAAGAAGACTTCACGTGGTCTGCCTAGGGGTTGAGGTGGTCTTCCATGTTTCTGCATGGACTTCCATAAACACCCACAGAGCACCTGCCCTGTGTGAGGTGGGGGAGACTCCATCCCTCTATTCATCGTTTTCTCATTCCTCTGGTATTGTCCTGTTTCCTGTATCCATCTCCTCCCAACTAAGCTCCTCCTTTTTCTGTCACCCTCACATTCCCCACCGGCACCTACAGAAGGTTACCAGTCTTTGAATCACTTCAACACAATCGCAGTTATCAATTATCATGTCAGGTGGCCCATCTGTGAGGGCCACAAGGACCTGGCCAGGGAGAGAAGTAACAGAGGGAGTGATGATTATTAAGAGCTGGTGACAGCAAGACTGTCAGCAGCCAGACCTGCTTTTGAATTGGATGGAATGCCAGCTGTCTGCACAGTGGAGCCCGCAGGGAGTCTTGGCTTTTGTTCATTTCAAGGCAATCAATGTGCGTACACATCTGGCTGTCAGCTATGAACTCAGCATTGAAAGTGGGCTGTGCCCTTTCTGCTTCCTCATCTCTCGATTTGCTCCATGATGCCCCACCCATTTTCCTCTGGTTGCTTGAGGACCCCTCCTCTCCAAGCCATAGCTGACTGCCATGGGCCCCCGCTTCCCTTCTGTTCTATAAAAAGATCCAAGAATTCAGCTAATGCCTTCTATTTGTTCATCTCTGTCTGAGCACAGCCCTCTGTCCTTTCAGAGACCGAGAGCTCAACTCAACTCTCCCTAGGGCACCAGGGCAGGAGTTAAATCCTGTTAATCCTTGTTGAGGGCTACAGAGATGGCTCAGCAGTTAAACACATTACATAAACGTGGAGACCAGAGTTCAGATTCCTAGTACCCAAGTGGGCATGGCAGCCTATGTGTAATTAAGTGCTAGGAGGTAGAGACAGGACCCTAGACCATGCTACCATAACCAGCCACATAGCCGAGCTCTATGTTCTTTGAGTCCTGGTTCAATTAAGAGACCCTGCCTCGGCGGGCATGGTGGCACACGCCTTTAATCCTAGCACTTGGGAGACAGAGGCAGGCGGATCTTTGTGAGTTCAAGGTCAGCCTGGTCTACAAGAGTGAGTTTCAGGACAGCTTGGGCTACAGGGAGACCCTGTCTCCAAAAGACAAAAAAAAAAAAAAAGAAAGAAAACAGGCTGAGCACAGATGAGAAGAGCAAGCTAGTAAGCAGCATTCCTCCATGGTCTGTGCTACAAGATCTTGCCCTGACTTCCTGCCTTGGCATTCCCTGATGAAGGACTGTGCTATAATACAAATAAAACCTTTCCTCCCCACGTTAGTTTTGGTTAGTGTTTTGTTTTTAATTCACAGTAATAGAAAGTAGGTAGAACAGAAGTGGTCAGGAATGCTGGCCATTCAGCAGATCCTGACCTTCTTTCTGGCAGCCTTGATTGAAGAACTATCCAGGGAGACCTGCACTCTTGCAAAGGCCATCCCAACCACGCCTGTTAAAGCCCTGACTCTTGCTTCAGGAGGTCATATTCTGCTCACAGCTTGTACCTGTGCCAAAAACCTTTACTCTAGGCAAGACATGCTTCAGTGAACTTTCAGACACATCCAACCTGTGGCTAGTGGGCAGCAAACAGCCAAAGACGTGCTGGTGTGGCCCAACACAAAACTGTAACATCTAAACACATTTAAACTGTAACATTTGGGCTGGAGAGATGGCCTAGCAGTTAAGAGTGCCGACTGCTCTTGCAGAGGACCCGGGTTCGATCCCCAGCACTCACATGGCAGCTGAGAACCGTCTGTAACTCCAGATCTAGGAGAACTCCAGTTCCAGGGGAAACCGACACCCTCTTCTGACCTCCTCAGCATTGCACGACACGGGTGCACAGACCTACATGCAAAAGCAGTACATTCATACCCAGAAAATAAATAAATTAAAAAATAAATAAATAAACTGTAACATTTAGGGGCTGGAGAGATGGCCTAGCGGTTAAGAGCACCGACTGCTCTTGCAGAGGACACAGGTTCAATCCCCAGCACCCACAAGGCGGCTGAAAACCGTCTTTAACTCCAGTTCCTGGGGAATCTGACCCTCTTCTGACCTCTGAGGCATTGCACGACACGGGTGCACAAATCTGCATGCAGACAGTACATTCATACACATATGAAAATAATAAAAAATTAAAATAAAAAAACACATTTAAACACACTGAAATTTTTGTGTATTTTTTTGTGTTTTTTGTTTGTTTGTTTGTTTTGGTACCTCTATTATGCAGTTGTAGATGATAACACTGTTGTTATGTCAGGACATACCTGCCACTTGGCCCCACCTACGGCTACTCTGGGGAGACCAACCCCTACTGCTCCTGGGCCTTGTAGAGGCTGTCTTTCATCAAGTCCAAAGGAGAAAGAATACTCCCTTAATGACTTAGAAAGGCTTATAATTGACAGGTGAGAGGGCTGAGATAGGGCTTGATAAAACCTGAAGTTAGATTGTGATTGGTCTGAGTTCAGACTCATTTGCATGCCACACCCACCTCCCTCTGGCTCTATCAATAAAATGCTTCTCTTTTTCAGTTCTATTTTTAGATTATTTTTCTTTTTTTGGTCTTTTTTTTTTTTAATTTATTTATTTTTGTATGTGTATGAATGTACTGTCTGGATGCAGGTCTGTGCACCCGTGTCGTGCAATGCCGCGGAGGTCAGAAGAGGGTCTCGGATTCCCCTGGAACTGGAGTTCTCCTGGAATTGGAGTTACAGACGGTTCTCAGCCGCCATGTGGGTGCTGGGGATCGAACCCGGGTCCTCTGAAAGAGCGTCGGTGCTCTTAACCACTAGGCTATCTCTCCAGCCCTTTTTTTTGGTCTTTTACAGACAGGGTCTCCCTGTAGTTCTGGCTGTCCTGGAACTCACTCTGTAGACCAGGCTGGCCTTGAACTCACAGAGATCTGCCTGCCTCTGCCTCCCAAGTGCTAGAATTAAAGGCATGCGCTACCATGCTGGGCTATAGATTTTTTTTTAATTTTATTTATTTCTGTATGTGTATGAATGTACTGTCTGCATGCAAGTTTGTGCACCCGTGTCGTGCAACGCCACGGAGGTCAGAAGAGGGTCTCGGATTCCCCTGGAACTGGAGTTCTCCTGGAATTGGAGCTTCAGATGGTTCTCAGCCGCCATGTGGGTGCTGGGGATCGAACCCGGGTCCTCTGCAAGAGCGGTCGGCACTCTTAACTTCCATCTGAAGTTGGTGGGAAAGTTCTCTCCTGGCTGGTTTTAAGGTTGTTACAGTGACAACCAGAGGCTGTTTGCACCCTTGCTCCCTGGTGCCCAGAAAAGACTCACTCATCTGCTGGATCACAGAGAAGCCAGCAGCCACTATAATGAGATTGGTATGTGGCACCTGAGTGCCTGGGTCAGCCTGCCCTGAAACTGACAGCCTCCCTCCATCACTGAAAAGGGAAAGCTCCCTGTCTAATGCCTACGACACACATCTCCTTCCTGGGCTGACTGTGAGATTACAAGAGATTGTCCATACACAGAGTTTACTGAGGGCTGGAGAGATGGCCTAGCGGTTAAGAGCACCGACTGCTCTTGCAGAGGACCCGGGTTCGATCTCCAGCACCCACATGGCTGCTGAGAACTGTCTTTGGCTCCAGTTCCAGGGGAATCCGAGACCCTCTTCTGACCTCCGCGGCATTGCACGACACGGGTGCACAGACATACATGCAGACAGTACATTCATACACATAAAAAAATAAAATTAAAAAAACTCTTAAAAAAATTTTTTTAATTAAAAAAAAAAGAGTTTACTGAGTGATTACTGCATCATAGCTTCCTCTCAGGCCCACCCACCTGTACTCCGGCACAACTCAGCTCTGCCTTAAGCCTCCACCTGACTGCCAACCCTGGGCCTTTCCTTCTGCTCTAAGCTGCATCACTCACATCTTCTCTGCCTATTCTTTTTCTATGTGTGTGTATTCATGGCTGCTCTGCCTATTCTTTTTCTATGTGTGTGTATTCATGGCTGCGCATGTGTATGCACCTGCACATGTGCGGGGGTCAGAGGTCAAGCTCAGCTATCACTCCTCAGACACGGTCCACCTTGCTTTTGGAGAGTTTCTCACTGGCCTGGAACCTACCGATTAGGGTCTGCTGTCTGGTCAGTGAGCCCCAAGGAGCCATCTCCTCCCATCTGGCCAGACTGGGATTACAGGTGGTCGGTCCCACCACACCTGGCTTTTCTGTGTGGGTTCTGGCGATTGAACTGTGATCCTTATACTTGTGAAGCAAGCATTTTACTGACCAACCAAGCCCCCAGCTCTTCTCCCTCTTCTCTCTGCTGCCACAGTCCTAGTCCAAGACACTCTCCACAAGCCTTATCTGGGGACAAATTACAGGGCAGGTAACATGCTGACCCTGGGAACAGGTCAGTGACCAGAATCCACTGATATTGCTCCCTCTAATTCTGTCTTCCTTAAGAACCTATTAGGCACATGCCTTTAATCCCAGCACTTGGGAGGCAGAGGCAGGCGGATCTCTGTGAGTTCATGGCCAGCCTGGTCTACAGAGCAAGCTCTAGGCCAGCTGGGACTAAAAAGGAGACCCTGTCTCAAAAATACCAAAAAAAAAAAAAAAAGAACCTATAAGGTGAATTGTCCTAAACACTATTTTTGTGTTACTCTTCTCCTTAGTAACAATTATTGGCTCCCTTCAATATTTCTGCTTGCCTTGAGAAATCCTCTACCATCTGCCTTCAAATAATAACAATGATAATAATATCATTAATAGTAGTGATAGATGCCAGGTGTGGTGGTGCACACCTTTAATCCCAGTACTCAGGAAGCAGAGGCAGGTGGATCTCTGTGAGTTCAAGACCAGCCTGGTCTACATAACAAGTTCCAGGGCAGCTGGGGCTATGGGGATACCCTGTCTATAAAAGACCCTCCCCCCCAAAAAGTAGTGATAGATGCAGTCACCATTTGTAGCATTCTCTTTTTCTTAAGGCATTTGCCACCACCCCTAGCTTGTTTTCTTTCTTTCTTTTTTTTTTTTTAATTTCTGTATGTGTATGAATGTACTGTCTGCATGTAGGTCTGTGCACCCGTGTGGTGCAATGCCGCGGAGGTCAGAAGAGGGTGTCGGATTCCCCTGGAACTGGAGTTCTCCTGGAATTGGAGTTTCAGACAGTTCTCGGCTGCCATGTGGGTGCTGGGGATCGAACCCGGGTCCTCTGTAAGAGCGGTCGGCGCTCTTAACCGCTAGGCCATCTCTCCAGCCCAGCATTCTCATTATGATCCAGAAATTATGCTAAACACCTGAGCCTAGGACAGATCAGAGCCAACTCAGTACCACTCATTACTGGACACCCAGACCTTGCCTGTCTCCTCTCCTCCGAGACACTATCAGGTGCCCATTCCTCTGCAGCCATCCCAGCACCCCAGGGTGGAGGAAGAGGGCAAGGCTTTGAGACCCCAGCCCTGGGTCCCATTACTTAGAGTTTATTTCTGATCTCAACTTCTTCATCTAAAACGGGTGTGACGTAGGTCAGAAGCAAAGACTTACTGAACTCCAGGCACAACCCTTTCCTGTCCAGCGGCGCCAGGGTCGCTGATGGTCTTAATTTTGGCCTCTCCCTCCTGCCTCCAGTGCAAACTTCCTTTCCCACCCAAGGTTTCCAAGGACATGGAGCGGCTGGGTAGAAGTAGACTTGGGTTTCCCGGGCACTGTCGCTCCATAGCCTGGGCAGGCTACAGGGGAGGTCCAGCGAGGAGGGGGCAGCGCGCTCTCCTCTCCACTTGCGTCTGGGCCCGGTCCAGGCTGCCAGGGAGGGGGACCCCAGCGCAAGCCCGTCCTTACCGGAGAAGATCCTCCCGTCCCCGGTGAGCAGGGCAGCCCCTACCGGGAAGCGGCTGTAGGGGCAGTAGGATGACTTCTTGGCCTCGCGAGAGGACAGCAGCAGGCGCTGGACATGCTCCGGCTCCAGGGCGCAGGAGGGGTGCCCCTGGGCCATGTCGGTCTCTGGAGGCTGGAGGCTGGGGATGGGAGGAAACGGGTGCGGGCTGCTGGCCTACGCTGGCCTGGAGAGGTGGCTCCTCCCCCTGGGGTGTGTCCTTGTGCCTCACCCAGGACCTGGAGGCTCTGGGGTTGGAAGGATGCTAGGCAGGACTGGGCAGAGGAGAAGGAAGATTGCGCTTGAGGAGTCCCTGTGCGGTCGGGTGTGGGTGTGTGGTGCGCACGTGTGCATCACACTGTCCCTTAAGGAGTTCACTCACTGTCAACACAGATGGGTGAGGGGGTTGAGGGACTGGGTCACAGGGCTGGTGACTCCACAGAGGTGTCGGTGGAGACATGGATTCTGGATGAGTCAGTGTGAGGTCTGAAGTACAGGCTCAAAGCGGGGAGGGCAGTCGGCATGGCCAATGGCCTTTGTTGTCTCATTCACTGAGAAAAGGCGAAACTGAAAGGGCAGGGCTGGGGCCACCGTGACCAGTCCCAGGTTAGTGCAGAGCAGAGGTAGGTCTGGACGCTTCTTTCTTTTCAGTGGTTTACCTAGATTTCCTCCCTGGCCCAATCCAGAGTTTCAAGCATGTCAGCTGGAGGAAAATAGTGCTTTTTCTTTTCCTTTCTTTTTTTCTCTTCAAAATGGACATTGGGCAAGGCATGTTGGCACAGGTCTTTAATCCCAGCAGAGTCAGGCAGGTCTCTGAATTTCAGGCCAGCCTGGTCTACATGGGGAGTTTCAGGCCTGCAGGGGCTACAGAGTGATCCTGTCTCAAAACAACAACCATAATAACACCGAAAATGGACATTGGGTTGGTGCTAAAGGAAATGGATTTACCTCTTGGCCGTTCCTCTTTCTGGTTGTACAAACATTGGCTGTTCACTTGACTAACCTCCGTAGGCCACAGTTTCCTCTTATCTACGGTAGAGAGACCCCACGACCTCTGCTCAATGTCCTGAGATTACAGAAGAGCAAGGACTTTGGAGTATAATACACTCTGGCTTGAATTCTAGTTCTGCAATTTCTTTTATTAAATTTATTTATTTATTATTATTATTTAATTAAATTTTTTTCTTTTCTTTTTAGTTTTACCCTTTTTTGGGGATTTTTGAGACAGGGTCTCCCTTTTAATACCAGGTGTCCTGGAGCTCACTCTGTAGACCAGGCTGGCCTTGAACCCACAGAGATCCACCTACCTCTGCCTCCCGAGTGCTGGGATTAAAGGCGTGCACCACCACGCCCGGCATTTATTATTATTTTTGTATGTGTATGAATGTACTGTCTGCATGTAGGTCTGTGCACCCGTGTCGTGCAATGCCAGGGAGGTCAGAAGAGGGTCTCGGATTCCCCTGGAACTGGAGTTCTCCTGGAATTGGAGTTACAGACTGTTCTCAGCCGCCATGTGGGTGCTGGGGATTGAACCTGGTCCTCTGCAAGAGAGTCGGTGCTCTTAACTGCTAGGCTATCTCTCCCAAGAAATCTTTTTTTAATTTATTATTTTTTATGTGTATGCGTGTACTGTCTGCATGTAGGAAAATGCCGCAGAGGTCAGAAGAGGGCATCGGATTCCCCTGGAACTAGAATCAAAGACAGTTCTTAGCTGCCATGTGGGTGCTGGGAATCAAACCTGGGTCCTCTGCAAGAGCAGTTGGTGCTCTTAACCGCTGAGCCATCTCTCCAGCCCCAATGCAATTTATTTCTAACTTTATTATTTTATTTGAGTGTATTGCCTGTTTCTAAGTGTACCCACTTGTGCAGTGCCCCTGGAAATCAAAAGAGGGCATCAGATCCCCTCGAACTGGAGTTATGGACACTTGTTGGCTGGGAATTAAACCTGGGTCCTCTGCAAGAGCAGCCAGTGATCTTAACCACTAAACCATCTCTCTAACAGCCCATAGTTCTGTCATTTTTTAGCTCTCTCTCTGACCTTGGCAGGGCCACAGTGCTTCTCTAAGCCTCGGTTTCCTTATCTCTAAAATGGGCTTACAAGCAGCATCTCCCTTACAGTGTTGTGAAGATGAGACATTAATGCCTATACAGGGAGCCTGGTGGGAAGATCTAGTGATGTCACCAATGTTCAGTCCACAGAAATCAAGTTATTGCCATTAAAGTGACTTGGCCAAGTTGATGTAGGAAGGCAGGTCTCTAGCTGGAGCAGTCAGGCCCATCTAAATGTCCCCAGATGGCCAGCATGCAAAGACTGAGTCAGGAGCTTCTCAGAGCAAGGACTTAGATGGGGCTGAGGATAGGAGCAGGGAGGCAGGGGGAGTGGGAAACAGGCCTGGCACAGACAGCTCTGTGCTTTGTAGCCAAGCATCTTTGCATCCAGGACCCCAAGCTCTCAGCCACACACAAAAGCCACACCCATCATGTGCCAGCTCCAGGGAGCAAGTTTTGCCTCATTTCCTCCCTGAGTCTTCCTCCTTTAGGTCTCCCTCCCCCTCTGCCACAACAAACCCTGAAAAGGCTCCACTCTGCCCCCAGCTGGTGCCAAGCACCCCACTCTCCAATTGCACATTCTTTCTTGACTGGAACCTTCATTGTGGGGCCAGGTCTGCGGATCTACTCCATGTGGGACTGCTTCTAAAGTTTTAGAGGGCCGACTGTAATTACAACTGGGAAAAGGGTGGTGGTGTGCTGGCAGGCACGGTACACCCACCCGACCCTGAGGCAGGATGAAGAGAGAAGGAAGGGCCTGGTGGGGTGGTGGTGTGCTGGCAGGCACGGTACACCCACCCGACCCTGAGGCAGGATGAAGAGAGAAGGAAGGGCCTGGTGAGATGGCTCAGCTGTAAAGGGATTGTTCTGCAAGCTTGGCAACCCGAGTTAGGTCCCTGGAACATAAGAGTGGAAAGAGAGTGCCAGGTGTGGTGACACACACCTTTAATCCCGGCGCATGGGAGGCAGAGGCAGGTGGAGCTCTGTGAGTTCAAGGTCTACATAGGGAGTTCCAGGCCAGCTGGGGCTACAGGGAGACCCTGTCTCAAAAAGACCCCCCAAAAAGTCAAGATAGAAGTGAGACAGTGAGGCCGGGCATGGTGGCACATGCCTTTATTCCCAGCACTTGGGAGGCAGAGGCAGGCAGATCTCTGTGAGTTCAAGACCAGCCAGGTCTACAAAGTGAGTTCCAGGACAGCCAGAGCTACAGGGAGACCCTGTCTCAAAAAAGACCAAAGGGGAAAAAAAAGTAGACAGTGAGACATACTTAAGGTCAGAATGTACTTGAACTTTGAATGTAATCATACCTCTTTCACATCTGTAAACCTGTACTCTTCAGAGAATCTCACAAACAAAATTATGAGCGTGTTTACAACCAAAACATTTGTCTTGGCTTCCTTGTGACCTTATTCATACTAAGAATTCCTTTGACCTTTTTTGACTTGTGTTTTTTATCAGCTTGTAAACCTGAGCAATACACTTTAGAAGCCACTCCTAAAGTTCTTAAGATAAAAATAAGTACACCAAAACATTTTCACTTAATCCTTACACCCTCTGAACAATGTGGTTGTAAAACCACAGAAATCACGGAAACACAGTCTCTCTCTTACACATATACCACACACACTATCTATCTCTCTGCATCTACCTCTGTCTCTCTCTCTCTCTCTCTCTCTCTCTCTCTCTCTCTCTCTCTCTTGAGCCTAGACCTTGTATATTCCAGACTGGCCTTGAACTTGAACTTAATATTTAACTAAGGATGACATTGAATTTAATTTGTTTAAATTTCTTTATTTCTTTATTATCTTTATTTCGATATGGGCCTGTAAGCCACAGTATGTGGAGGTCAGAGGATAACTTGTGGGAGTTGGTTCTCTTGCTCTGCCATGTGGGCCCTGGGGATCAACTTGGGTCATTGGGCTTGGCAGCAAGCACCTTTGCCTGCTGAGCCATCTCGCTGGCCCAAAGGTTATTAGGGGGTTTCTTCCTTATGTAGAACATGAAGTAGCAGTGCGTTTGTCCTTGGAGAATTTATGTTGCCCCCTGTTGTGATGTTGCATAGGGTCTTTAAGGTCCACCATCCCCTGTAGGAGGACACAGGCCCTGCATTATTGAAAGACAGACACGTAGCTGACATTGTTGGAAGATGGGGAGTGGAGGGGAAGACACATATAATTTCAGTGGGTCACAGGTCATGGAGAGAGGCCTGAGTGTTTACTTGTCCTTTGTGCAAGTAGTAATTTCCGACTGTCACAGAACCTGTTTATTCTAGTTAGCTTTAACTGTCAATTTAACACAGCTTAGTGTCACTCGAGAAAGGAAAGACCTGGGTCACCTTGGCCTGTGGGCATGTCTGTGGGGATTGCTTTGATTGTTAATTGATGTAAGAGTGCCCAGCCCCCAGTGGGCAAGCTCATTCCCTGAATGGGTGGTCTTGAGCTGCATAAGCAGGCTGGATAATCATGGACCTGTGAGCAAGCCAGCGTTCCTCTATGGTTTCTGCTCTAAGATCCTGATTGAGTTCCTCCCCTGCTTTCTCTCCAAGATGGACTGACCTGAAAATGGATGCCAAATAAACCCTTTCCTTCTCAAGTTGCTTTTGGTCAGAGTGTTTTATCTCAGCAACAGAAAGGAAACTAGAACACTGCTTTTATTTGGCACTGGGGTCCTGGGCTCTCATCCACCCAGAACTCCTGGTGAACTAATCTAATGGGCCGGCCTGGGGGTCAGCCTGTGGGTCAGATCCTCTTCTGGCTGCTCTACCCATGCACTGAGCAAGTGAGTTTGGCACAATGTCCCCTTCTTCACTGAAAAGATAGGCCAATATTAGTATCCACACTGAAGAAATGGGGGGACACTAGTATCCCATTGATGAGATGGGGTGACTCTACTATTCCACTGATGAGATGGGGTGGTCCTAGTAGCCCATTGATAAGATGAGGTACTCCACTGATGAGCTGGGGTGACACTAGTGCCCCCACTGAGAGATGGGGTAACACAAGGATCCCACCTGATGACCTGGGATGACACTAGGACCCCGCTGATGAGCTGGGTTGACTCTAAGATCCCCACTGAGAGATGGGGTGACCCTAGTACCCTTCACCAGGGACGCCATGATTTTGCTCAGAAAGACTTTCCATGTCTTTTGTTTTGGTTCTTTCAGGGAGACTACCTGGTAGGCAGCCAATCATTTGTAGCAGGAAGTGGCTGAATGAGCCAATCAGAGGCTTCCACATCTGCTGAGTTGGTGGGAATGTGGGAATTTCCCATTGTAGTTGTTAAGCCTGGATGCACTACAGCTGAGAGCCAGTTTCCCCCTAGTCCTCAGAGCTTGCTTGCAAAGCCAAGCCATCTAGAGGGTTAGGAAGAGGGAAGAAATGTGGGTCTAGCCATGCCTAAAGGAACACTTTGACATTTCCCCTTCTTGAAGCCAATACATTCACTTCTAGCTCAGATGTGTTTGAGTTTTGTTTTGGTCAACTTCACGGCACTGAATGAAGGGCTAGTTAGTTTCAGGATTGTTGTGAGACTCCAGCAAGATGATCTTAGAACAGCGTCTGCTGCCCGGCAAGAGTTCGAGTTTCAACATATTGTAACGATAGCTGTGTGACAGGCCCTTCCCTGGCACCACTTGGAAATCAGAGGCACAGGAGGCTTGGTACCTGCCTTTGAAACTCTCACTTTCTAGTGAAGGAGATGGAAAATCAACAGGTGCAAAACGCTGTGACACAGCATCAGGAGCTGGGGCCTGCGGGGGCACCGAACACATTATAGTGGGGTGCGGAGAGCTTTCCAGATGACAGGGCCAGTGGGAGTCTCAGACGGGGCCAGGGGATGCTCAGTGTAGACAAATTCGATGGAGCGGAAAGCGCTGGTAGAGTCTCCTTCTCCCCTTTAGCCACACTGAGGTCACCCCGCCCCCCCAGCAGGTCATTCTAGACACAGTACTGACTCCTACCCTCTCATTCTCTGGGCACAAGAGCACGGCCAGCCTGCACCTAGGGTAGGCCACAATATCAGGGAATTAGCATTTCTTGGAGGACAAAAAATAACTAAAACTCCTAAAATCAATAAGAAAAAGACAGGCAAACCAACAAAAAGACAGAGAAAAGAAATGGAAAAGTGGGACTGGAGAGATGGTCTAGCGGTTAAGAGCACAGACTGCTCTTGCAGAGGACCCGGGTTAGATTCCCAGCACCCACGTGGTGGCTGAGAACCGTCTTTAACTCCAGTTCCAGGGGAATCCGACACCCTCTTCTGACCTCCTCGGCATTGTACGACACGGATGCACCAACCTACATGCAGACAGTACACTCATACACATAAAAATAAATAAATAAATAAATAAATAAATAAATAAATAAATAAATAAATAAAACTTTAAAAAAAAGAAATAGAAAAGCACATGCTTCACAGAAGAAGCCAGAGTGATGACTCATGCCTGTAAGCCCAGTGCTCAGGAAGTTGAGGCAGGAGGATTGCTGGGAGTTTAAGGCTAGCTTGAACTACAGAGACCCTGTCTCAAACAAACAAACAAACAAACAAACAAACCAAAAAGAGCTTTTAAAAACCTTTACACAGCCAGGCATGATGGCGCACGCTTTTAATCCCAGCACTTGGGAGGCGGAAGCAGGCGGATCTCTGAGTTCAAGGCCAGCCTGGTCTACATAGTGGGTTCCAGGACAGCTGGGGCTACAGGGAGACCCTGTCTCAAAAAGACCAAAAAAAGTTTTGAAATTTTACTTTTAATTCTTTCATTAATTGGAAAGTGGTTTTTACTACTTCTGGTATGAGACAAAGGTCTAATTTAATTCTTTTCCATGTGGACTTCCAATTATTCCAGCACCAGTAATAGAAAACTTTATCCTTTTCCCAGAGCTCTACAATGACAGTTATATCAAAATTCAAATTTCTGTGTATGTGTGAATACCTTTGTTCCATTGGCAACTCCAGTCATTCTTTTTAAATAATTTATTTTATGTGTATGAATATATTGTCTGCATGTGTGTAAGCACTCCCATATCATGCAATGCCACAGAGATCAAAAGAGAGCATTGAATATTGGGAGCTGACTATTCAGGGCTGTGAGATGCAGACAGCCCAGCCCCCTGCGATCAGCCAACGGGATACTGGCAAAGCCTATCTTGGTTGACCCAAGGCTGAACTTGGGCAGGTTAGTCTCTGACAATGCATGCCAGTCTCCAGGTGCATGTCTTTCTCTTAGAAGTTCTGCTTGGATGCTGCTTATACAATTGCATATGATAAATGAAACTGTTCCTAGGTACATGCCTTTGTCTTGGAAGTTCTGCTTGGGTAATTCTGATACACGTACCTGTGCTTAATGAAACTGTGATCATCAAAACTGCCCAGTTTAAAGGCACTTCTGGCTTTGTGCTATATTTCTTTTTTTCCCAAAGCCAATTTTGATTGAAGCTTTGTGCATTTCATACAAAATTTCCTAATCAAATCTAGACCCGTTCCCCCTTCCTCGCCCCCCGCCCCTACCACAGCTCATGCATTCTGCCAGACATGTTTTTCATCTTTTTCTCAGTCTCTTTTAAAATTGCAGAAGTTTACTGTTTCAGGCAGTTCACCATTTCAGTCAGTTCTTTGATCTAGTCTTTTGTTGTCGTTGTTCCTTCCAATTTGCATCACTCCAAAATATGCATATATGAATGCCACATATATCAAGATTATGACATCATAGGTTTTAGCATCTTCAGCTTATGATTTCTGTTCTTTCTTTCTTTTTTCTTTTCTTTATTAGGCTGAAAGATGTCATGTTTTCCTTAAGGAAGTATTTGAAGGATTCTCCTTGGCAAGCCCAAAAAACCATCAGTCCTGACCTTGTGCTCCACACTGGGGTCTTCCCTTCCCATGGTCACCAAATGAGGTCCAGTAAGCACCATGTCTGTACTGTCTTGATCTTCCTGTACTGGTCTCCATGATACAGCCTGGGTAGTCCAACAATGGCAGTCTATACCCTGTGAAGCAGTGGAAACCCCAGTAGCAGTCCACAAGTTGGATGTCTCAGCAGTCCCCATGTGGCACTGAAAGTTTGGAGGATTCTTGGAGAGGCATGAGTCTTCAGTACATATTAGAAGGTTGAAAAGCTGTGTCTCGGGGCTGGAGAGATAGCCTAGCAGTTAAGAGCACCAACTGCTCTTGCAGAGGACCCGGGGTTTGATTTCCAGCACCCACATGGTGGCTAAGAACCGTCTGTAACTCCAGTTCCAGGAGAACTCCAGTTCCAGGGGAATTCGAGACCGTCTTCTGACCTCCACAGCATTGCACGACATGGGTGCACAGACCTACATGCAGACAGTACATTCATACACATACAAAAATAAATAAAATTTTAAAAAAATTAAAAAAAAAAAAAGAAAGAAAAGCTGTGTCTCTTGTCTTTGAAGGATGGCAAAAGCAGTGGCAGCCACAGGGTACTACACTTGCCAGTAAGACAAGCAAAACAACTGTGCTTTTTTTTCCCCCCAGAATTATTATCAGTAATTATAATCAATAATAACAATAATTATAACTATCAATAACAGTTACCAATCAACAATAATTCATCATTAGACTGAATTTATTACATACTAATATTTATATAAACCCAATTAAAAATTGTTAATACCAAAAGATATAAAACATACAGTCTTTTTTAAAAATTTTATTTATTTTTGTATGTGGATGAATGTACTGTCTGCATGTAGGTTTGTGTACCCATGTTGTGCAGTGCATATGGAGGTCAGAAGAGGGTGTCGGATTCCCCTGGACCTGAAGTTAAAGATGGTTTTCAGCCGCCATGTGGGTGCTGGGGATCGAACCCGGGTCCTCTGCAAGAGCATTTGGCACTCTTAACCCCTAGGCCATCTCTCCAGCCCAAAACATACAGTCTTAATGAGTTGAATCTATTTGTCTTTATTTACAGTTGACTCCTAACTAGGCCTATAGGATTATAAGGAATTAAAAGCACGAATATGCATTCACTCACACATACACACAGTTTTAAGGTGGGCTTAAAGAGAAATATAAAAGTTAAACTGTTTTTCATTTAAATTGAGCTAAAATATTAATTTATGCTGTTAAAGAGGCTTTTACTAATAGGTTTAAAAACAAAATTACCAGAGTGTCTTTTGTTAGAACTCCAGGGCCTGTAAGCTCCCATAGAATTCCATCTGTTTTTGTCTCCAGAATGATGAAATTAAAAGACTGTATTACTTTAAGTTAAATTCTAAAAGATAGTTAAAATTAAATTTAGGCATGATTTAAGATAAATGATTATTGAGAAACCATGTGCTTAGCTCCATGCCTGTTCACAGCAGGCAGGCAGGTGGCACCAGAGCACAAGTCATGTGTAACCAGGAACTCCATGGGAAAAGTCTTTAAGCTGAAACACATTTAAAGAATGAAAACTAAATCAATAAGTTTTAGTTGTGCACATATTCTTAATCAAAAGATATCTAGGGTACCTGGGGTTAAGTGAAAATATTAAAAAAAAAAGAAAGTGTTCACAAAGCTTTTCAAGAAATTTCATTTGGGGCTAGAGAGGTGGCTCAGTGGTTAAGAGCACTGGCTGCTCTTGAAGAGG
>VZQC01011341.1:5198192-5232249 GCA_009823505.1 Rhizomys pruinosus | reverse complement strand
TTTTTTTTGAGACAGCATCTCCCTGTAGTTCCGGCTGTCCTGGAACTCACTCTGTAGACCAGGCTGGCCTTGAACTCACAAAGATCCGCCTGCCTCTGCCTCCCAAGTGCTAGGATTAAAGGCGTGCACCACCACGCCCGGCTATATTTTGTCATTCTTAACCTTAAAGTGTCATCACCCTTTGGTAATTTGGTGAGACTTAGAGAACTTTTCTGAAAATGCAAAGTAAAGCAAACTAATTGTATTGAAAGAGACTGAAATGTATAGTATGTCTACAGTTTAATCAATGCACCAAATATGATGATCCAGAAATAAGCTTGTTATTTTTTGTAACTTTGAAGAAGTGATAAAAGTAAGAACTATTTGTCAGTCAATAATTTTCTCACTAGAGGAAAGTGATATCAAAATTTATTTTATTTTATTTTATTTTTTATGTGTTTGAATGTACTGTCTGCATGTATGTTTGTGTACCCATGTCGTGCAATACCACGGAGGTCAGAAGAGAGCATTGGATTTCCCTGGAACTGGAGTTAAAGATGGTTCTCGGCCATCATGTGGGTGCTGGGAATTGAACCCGGGTCCTCTGCAAGAGCAGTCGGCACTCTTAACTGCTAGGCCATCTCTCCAGCCTCAGTGATATCAAAATTTCTATTGATGTCGAAGTCACTGGCACTGCTAAGACTCCCCCATTGTAATCTGTATTTATAAAATAAAAAGGTTAGTGAATTTTTCTTTCCAAATTCATAGCTTCCATGCATCCCAAGATAAGAAGAATCCTTGTTCTTATTTTTAATCTTTTAAAAATTATTTAATCCTTTTAAAAATTATTCTGGGGAGCCGGGTGTGGTGGCACACGCCTTTAATCCTAGCACTTGGGAGGCAGAGGCAGGCGGATCTCTGTGAGTGCAAGGCCAGCCTCATCTACAGAGCAAGTTCCAGGCCAGCTAGGACTAAAGGGAAAGCCTGTCTCAACCCTCCCCCAAATTTAAATTTTCATGTGTATGAGTATTATTTCTACATGCATGTAGGTATACCAGTGCCTTGCACTGCTCAGGAAGGCCAGAAGAGGGCATCGAATCCCCTGGAACAGGAGTTAGATGGTTGTTAGCTACCATGTGGGTCCTGGAATTTGAACCCAGGTTTTCTATAAGAGCAGTCAGTGCTCTTAACTGCTGAGATATTTTTCCAGCTACTTTTAATACTTTTTGTTTGTTTGTTTTTTTGAGACAGGGTCTCCCTGTAGCTCCAGCTGGCCTGAACTCACTCTGTAGACCAGGCTGGTTTTGAACTCACAGAGATCCACCTGCCTCTGCCTCCTGAGTGCTAGGATTAAAGATGTGCACCACCATGCCTGGCTTAAAGACGGTTCTTAGCCACCATGCTCGTGCTGGGAATAGAACCTGGGTCCTCTGCAAGAGCAGTTGGCGCTCTTAATCACTGAGCCATCTCTCCAGCCCCAACCTTCAACACTTTTTAAAAATATTTATTTATTTATTTATTTATTTATTTATTTATTTATTTATTTATTTTTGTATGTGTATGAATGTACTGTCTTCATGCAGGTTGGTGCACCTGTGTCATGCAATGCCACGGAGGTCAGAAGAGGGTGTTGGATTCCCCTGGAACTGGAGTTACAGACGGTTCTCAGCTGCCATGTGGGTGCTGGGGTTTGAACCCAGGTCCTCTGCAAGAGCAGTCAGCACTCTTAACCACTAGGCCATCTCTCCAGCCCACCTTTAACACTTTTTAAAAAGTACTGGCAGCTCGGGCGTGGTGGCGCAACGCCTTAAGTCCATAGCACGTATGGGAGGCATGCAGAGGCAGGCGAGATTCTTTCCTGTTGATGTTCGAGGCCCATCTAGTAACTACCAGATGTGAGTTTCTGCAGGGAAGCAGCTGGGCACCATCAAGGAACCCTCATGAATCTCAAAAAGACCAAAAAATAAGAAAGAAAAAAAAAAAAAAAAAAAAAAGTACTGGCAGCTAATGGGTATCTGTAACTTTATGTACAATCTAGGGCCTTGTATGTGTTAGTTTTCTACTATTGAGCTATAAAAATTGTTTGAACCAGGGTCTCACTAAGTTAACCAGGCTGGCCTTGAACTCACTCTGTAGCTGAGGCAGACCTCAAACTCACAAGCCTCCTGCCTCTGCCTCCTGAGTAGCTGGGATTCCAGGTTTGTGCCATCAGGCTTGGCTCCTTTTACATTTATTGTAAATATTGTTATATTTTGAGAGCTGGTTTGGAAGTTCTAGCAGAGGAGAACAGCTACTGTACATTCTAGAGTGAACAGCAGAATTCCCCTTTTAGAGAAGTTTGCTCTCTTCAACCAGGAACACAGATTGGAGAGAGATGCATATGGAGCTGGAGGTAAGACGGAGATCCCTGACCCACAAGCCAGATTAGTCGAACAGTCCAGTCAAACCTAGTGATCAATGGGGTGACAGATGTGCACTGGTGACATTCATATCCAATTATTGCTACATTTGGATTACCCCTGACATCTGATTATTTCATGTGTCAGTATCAGGTTTGACTTGTGTTATAGAAAACTCCAAGGGGACCGGAGAGGAGTCAGCGGTAAAGAACACTGTGTACGCTTGCAGAGGACCCAGGTTTGAGTCCCAGTTCCCACATGGCAGCTAAGGACCATCTGTAACTCTAGTTCCAGGAGATGTGATGCCTTCTTCTGACCC
The DNA here is from genome assembly GCA_009823505.1 of Rhizomys pruinosus. Classification (NCBI taxonomy): domain Eukaryota; kingdom Metazoa; phylum Chordata; class Mammalia; order Rodentia; family Spalacidae; genus Rhizomys; species Rhizomys pruinosus. The sequence goes on along the minus strand of VZQC01011341.1, from coordinate 5,229,552 downwards.
CTGTGGGCATTGCATGACACATATACCCATGCAGGCAGTACACTCATACATACAAAATAAAAATAATAGACAAAATGTTAACAAATAGAAAACTCCAAATAAAAGTTTAACATTTTTATTCATATATATTTATTATTATTATCGTGGTGTTTCTGAGACAGTGTCTCCCTGTAGCCCCAGCTGGCCTAGAACTCACTATGTGACCTCACAGAGATCCACCTACCTCTCCGCCTCTTGAGTGCTGGGATTAAAGGCATGCTCTATCACACCTAGCCAACACATGGCGGTTTTATGAAAGTCTAGACATGGAGAGCAGGCTGCAAATGAAGGCTAAGGAATGACTTCTATGTTGGGATTTTGGGTTTTTGTCTGGTTTGAGTTTGCATGGATCTTGTGCATGCTCTCATTATGGTTGTTTTTGTTTTTTTTTAATCTCTTTATAGTTTCCCATAGATCCAGCTGGCCTGGAACTTGCTATATAGACCAGGCTGGCCTCAATCTCACACAGCTCTGCCTGCCTCTGCTTCCCCATTGCTGGGACCACACCTGGCTTGGGGCATCCTTGCTATTATTCCTCTGTATTTCCTTCCTGCTACTTGGAAGAAGTCTGTGAAGGCTAAGGCATCAGGAGACATCTTGGAGATTGAGGTGTGTGTGTGTGTGTGTGTGTGTGTGTGTGTGTGTGTGTGTGTGTTGGGGGCCTTCTATGCCATACCAGGTCATGAGAAGACTAGTGTGCCATCTGATGGCAGGCTGGTCACAGTGGGTTCCATTCATTTTGATGTGGCCTTGGTGGGTTCCCAGAGGGAATGTGTGTTCTAGATCTGATTTGGCCTTCCCTGCCTGGCATGCCTCCACCAGCAACCTCACTGGGAGATTTACAAAATGTCTAACATTATGGCAGTCCCAAGGACATGGCTTATAACTTGAAACCCCATTTTGTCAGCAAAAGGACTAAAGAAATTGTCAGGCGTGCATGTAATGTACTGGTTCGGGAACATCCTTTCATCACGAGTCACCTGTCTCTTCAGGTTAGTGACATGACCTATTGGGACTTGTTTAATGACACTTAGAAGATAGTCTTGACCTGCTGGGACTTGGGTAGTATAAGCTAGAAGGACTTGAATGTAGCTAAAATGTAGGATTTGGCATTATGTTCCAGTCAGAATCCAGTACAAGAGGGTATTTCTTTTCCACAATTCAGGGCTCAGGGAATATCAAAGTCTTACTCCTTAAGATGGCTAATTGTCAATTTGCCACAACCTGGAATCACCTAAGGGAGTGTCCATGAGGGACTGTCTAGTTCAGGTTGGCCTGTGGGCTTGTCTGGGAAGGACTTTTTTCTTAATTGGGTTAATTGAGATGGGAAGACTCATCCCACTGGGAGTGGGAAGAACAGTAGAGGGAAAGTTGAGCACTGACATGTATGCGTTCATTTCTCTTTGCTCTTTTATTTTGTCTTTTTTTTTTGTTTTTTGAGACAGGGTCTTCCTCTAGCCCCAGCTGTCCTGGAACTCGCTATGTAGACCAGGCTGGCCTTGAACTCACAGAGGTCCACCTCCCTCTGTCTCCTGAGTACTAGGATTAAAGGCATGTGCCATCACGCCCAATCTCTTTGGTCTTGTGAAAAAAGATTAAAAAGCTTTTCAGGTGTGTGTAATTGTCTATGTATCGATGTGTACACATGAATGTAGGTACCCGAGGTGCCCAGAGGCGTTGGATCCCTAGGGCCTGGAGTTATAGGTGACCGTAATCTGCCTGATGTGGATGCTGAAAATTCAACTTGGGTCCCCTGGAGAGCAGTGCATGCTGGGAGCTGCTGAGCCATCTTTCCAGCTCTCTGCTCTTGACAAGATGCTTCAAGCTCCTGCTGCTGCGACTTCCCCAACAACGGTGAACTGTGACCTGGAACTAACTGTGAGCCACATAAACCTCTTTCTCCCCTGAGGTGCTTTTTGTCAAGGTATTTTCTCACAGCAACAGAAATGAAACTTAGGGCAATACTCCCTCCAAGACCTTGGGCTCTGCTATTTATCATTCCTAGTAGACAAAGGAAGCTTGTTTCCACCAGGGTACACCCCCAAAGCTCCACTGATTTGGAAATGGAGGCTCACATCCGGCAATTTCATATTCTTTACTAACAGATGAATGGGGGGAAAAAGAGTGAATGGGGTGATTGGTATGTTCTAAATTGGCATCGTAACAGATTCGCCCACACAAAGAGAGTGTAGAGAGAAGTCTGTCTCTCTGGGTCCCTTGGCTACTTGCTAAGGTTAATAGAAGATGGGAGTTTGAGGCCACACTAGTCTACATAGTAAATTCCAGGCCAGTTAGGGCTACATAATGAGACCCTGTCAAAAAAAATTAAAAAAAAAGAAAAAAAGACAGGAAAGATGGCTCAGTAGACCTGGGTTTGATTCCCAGCACCCACATGGCAGCTAACAACTGTCTGTAACTCCAGTTCCAAGATATCCAACGCCCTCTCTGTCTGCCACAGGCATTGCACTCAGGTGGTATGCTTTCATATATGCAGGTAAAATATTCATACACATAAAACAAAAATCAATCAATAAGTCAAAAAAGAATTAATAGAAGATGACGGAGGCTCACCACAAGCAAGACTTGCCTGCCTCAGTTCCTTCCTGAGTGTGGACAAATTCATATCAAACCTCAGATCACGTGAGGAGCGCACTGAGGGCCAGGGCCATGGAGTGGGGAGTAAGGGCAGACTTCTAGAATATTCCCTGGCCTGCGTGGTTGGAGCCAGCTCTGTAGCCCTGACCCGTGCTCTCAATTCTTGACATGTCAGGCATGTTTTTTTTTTTTCATATGTGTATGAATGTACTGTCTGCATGTAGGTTTGTCACCCGTGTCGTGCAATGCCAAGGAGGTCAGAAGAGGGTGTCGGATTCCCCTGGAACTGGAGTTAAAGACGGTTCTCAGCCGCCATGTCGGTGCTGGGGATCGAACCTGGGTCCTCTGCAAGAGCAATCAGTGCTCTTAACTGCTAGGCCATCTCTCCAGCCCAGGCATGGTTTTCTTGCTGGTGTTAACTGTCTGGATTTTATCCTCTGCTGTTTTGCATAGGGAGGTTTCCTGACGTTAAACTTTACAATCGAGTGCAGAACTATAGACTATCAAGATGGAATCTCAACCAACCTGGAGACACAACCATCACCCAGAATCCCCAGGGCAGGAGCCAGATGCAAAAACTGTTAGATTTTGGATGATCCTTTAAGAACAGAGAACAAGGCTGTTCTTGTATGATTGACATGCACCTGTCTTAGGTTTCGAGACAACACATAGTGTCTTGTTTGTTTGCTTTGAGATGGAGTCTCAGCCTACAGCCCTGGCTGGCCTGGATTTTCGTATGTAGACCAGGCTGCCTCTGCCTCCTAAGCTCTGACATTGAAGCCATGTGCCACCAAGCCCAGCCAACACATGGCATTTTTATGAAAGTCTAGGCATGGAAAGCAGGCTGTGAAAGAAGGCAAAATAATGGGTGGACTGTGGGTAGATACAGAAACCGCCCCTGCTCAGTCCCCTCCCACCGTTCCACCATCATGGCCTGTTATGTTCCAAAGCCTTGAGGGCCAGGGAAGGTGTTTATAGACACTCATGTGGCTCCTGTCCAGAAGACAGTAATAAACCACAAAAGGGAGGTGCAGGGAGCAGGGGCAGAGGCGCCCTGTGGCTCTTCTGGGTGCACTATGCTAGATATATTCTGTTCTTTTGCTGCAGCTGCAGAGAAGCAGACCCTGTGCCAGGTCTGCCTGCTTCTTGGTGCTGTGCGACTCCATGGCTTGGCAGCTGTCTCAGCTCAACCTGGGCAGTGAGGCTCTGGAGTCAGCAGTACTGACAGTTCTCCAGACTGGCCGGTTCTGCAGCATCTCCTGGGTCACAGTTCTCACTCAGGGAGCCCAAGGGCAGGAACCTGGAGGCAGGAGCTAAAGCACAAGCCATGGAGGAGTGCTGTTCACTGGCTTGCTCCCCTGGCTCATGCCCAGCCTGCCTTCTTATATGGTGCGCAACACCACTCATTGTGGGCTGGGCCCTCCCACACTGCTTGACAATCAAGACAAAATACTCCACAGATGTGGCCACAGGCCAATCCAATGGAGCCAATTCGCCAATTGAGGCTCCCTCAACCCAGGTGTGTCAAGTTGACACTAAAGCCATCCAGCACACCCTTCTACTTGACCTTGCCATTTTCTACTTTTTTGTGAAATTGGTAGCTTTTCTTCTACCTCTTTTTATTAATATTTTATTTATTATTTTTAGATAATCTTTTTCCTTTTTTTGTCTTTTGAGACAGGGTCTCCCTGTAGCTCCAGCTGTCCTGGAACTCACTCTGTAGACCAGACTGGCCTTGAACTCACAAAGATCCTCCTGCCTCTGCCTCCCAAGTGCTGGGATTAAAGGTGTGCGCCACTATGCCTGGCTAATATTTTATTTATTATTTTTATTTTATGTGTATGAGTGTGTGTAAGTGCATCCGTGTTGTAAAATATTCATGGAGGTCAGAAGAGGGCATTAGATTCCCCTGGAACTGGAGTTACAGATGATTGTTAGCTACCATGTGGGTACTGGAGTACATAGTGAGTTCCCAGCCAGCTGGGGCTACAGGGAGATGACCCTATCTCAAAAAGACTAAAAAAAAACCAAAACTTATACTCTCTTATGTTGTAATATTAATGTTGACATCATAACTTGGGGAAAAGAAATGGAAAAGTTGTGGTTTGCTAGTGATGTATTTTGTGTGTCAAGTTGACAAGGGGTTAATTGTGCTGGATAGCTTTAGTGTCAACTTGACACACCTGGGTTGAGGGAGCCTCAGCCTCAATTGGGAAATTTTCTCCATTGGTCTGGCCTGTACCCATGTCTGTGGAGCATTGTTTCTTGATTGTTGAGTGATATAGGAGAACCCAGCCCACTGTGGGTTGTGCCACCCCTGGGCAGGTTGTTCTATACTATATAAGAAAGCAGGCTGGGCGTGATGACACTTGCCTTTAATCCTAGTACTCGGGAGGCAGAGGCAGTCAGATCTCTGTGAGTTCAAGGCCAGTCTGGTCTATAGAGTAAGTTCCAGGACAGCTGGGGCTACAGGGAGACCGAAAGAAAGAAAGAAAAAGAAAGAGAAAGAAAGAAAGAAAGAAAGAAAGAAAGAAAGAAAGAAAGAAAGAAAGAAGGGAGGGAGGGAGGGAGGGAGGGAGGGAGGGAGGGAGGAAGGAAGGAAAGAGAAGGAAGGAAGGAAGGAAGGAAAGAGAAGGAAGGAAGGAAGGAAGGAAGGAAGGAAGGAAGGAAGGAAGGCAGGCTTCTGTGATTGGTGAGTCAACTGACTATGGCTACGAGTTACACTGAGATTGTAACAACATTTTTATTTTCTGTACAACAACAAGGAAAAGCTTTACGAATAAAATCTTAACATTTTTTTTCGGGGGGGGGGAGCAGGCTGAGTGTGGGCCAGGTGAGCAAGCCAGTAAGCAGCACTCCTCCATGGCCTGTGCTTCAGCTCCTGCCTCTAGGTTCCTGGCCTGAGTTTCTGTGTTGTGCTCCCTGAGTGATGGACTGTGACCTGGGAGATGTAAGGTGAATAAACCCTTTCCTCCCCAAGTTGGTCTTAGTCAGAGAGTTTTGTCACAGCAATCGAAGGCAAACTAGCATAGTGTGTGGTGTGGTTAAAGCTGGAAGTGTATATAACAAACATGGGTTTTAACTCTATTTATTTTTATTTCATCTACCTGAGTGTTTTACCTGCATGTATGTAAGTACATCTGTATTGTACAGTGTCCATGGAGGCCAGAAGGGGGTGTCAGATTCCCTGGAACTTGAGTTAAGGACAGTTGTTAGCTGCCACGTGGGTACTAAGAACCAATCCCAGGTCTTCTGCAAGAGCAACCAGTGGTTTTAACTGCTGACCCATCTCTTCAGCCCCAGATTAAAAAAAAATGTTTATTATTTTTATTTTATGTGTATGACTATATCGCCTGCATGTGTGTAAGTATACTCATGTTGTGCAGTGCCTGCTGAGGTCAGAAGAGAGTGTCGGATCTCCCGGAACTGAAGTTACGGATGGTTGTTAGATGCCACATGGGTGCTGGGAATTGAACTTGGGTCCTCTGCAAGAGCAGCCAGTGCTCTTAACTACTGAGCCATTTTTCCAGCCCTGGCCCCAAATTTTTAACTCTAAAAATTGTGCTGAGTTGGGCATGTGGCACTTGCCTATAGTCCCAGTGCTCAAGGGATCCAGGCAGGAAGACAGCCTACCTACATAGTGAATTCCACAGCAGCCTGGGTAACATAGCAAGACCCTATCTCTAAATGAGTACATAAATAAGTAAATAATTAAATAATTGTGCTGAGTTGGGCTTGGTGGTCCATATCTGTAATCCCAGCCCTTGGGAGGCTGAGGCGAGGTGATTGCCAGAAGACCAGCCTGGACTACATGGCAAGTTTCAGGCCAGCATGGGTGACAGTGTGAGACCTCATTTCAAAATAACAATAAACTGTGACGTAGAACAAGCCATCCTCAACTATATCATGTGAGGATGTCGAAGTCTTTCTGATGACTTGGGACGAAATCACTACTGTGTTCTCTGTGCACATCCCGATGATATACCTTTACTCTGTACTACCTGGCAAGCAGAGTGAAGACGGAAGACAGCATGCTTTCTCCTAGCAAGGGAGAAAGGTAGTAAGCATGCATATCATGAACACATCTTTTGTTGAGCACACATGTGACTGTACACATGTGCAGGTAGGTATGGAGGCCAGAAGACAGCCTTGGGTGTGGCCAGGTTTTTTAAATCTTTATTTATTTATTTATTTATTTATTTATTTATTTATTTATTTATTTATTTATTTATTTATTTATTTATTTATTTATTTATTTATTTATTTATTTATTTATGTCTTTCTAAGACAGGTCACAGCTGTCCTGGAGCTCTCTATGTAGACCAGGCTGGCCTTGAACTCACAAAGATCCTCATGCCTTTGCCTCCCGAGTGTTGGGATTAAAGGCGTGTGCCACCATGCCCGGTTTATTTATTTATTTAGTGCATGTGTGTATCTGTGTGTCTATGTCTATGGGTATACGTGTGCCATGGTGATGTGTGGAGGTTAGAGGTCACCTTGTAGAATTGGTTCTCTGCTTCCACTATGTGGGTCTTAGAGATCAAACTCCGGTCATCAGGCTTGGCAGCAGGGTCCTTTATCCACTGAGCCATCTTGCTGGACCCTGACTTTTTGAAAATGTGGGTTCTGAGGATCAAACTCAGGTCCTTGTGCTTGCAAGTCACTCACTTTACCAGCTGAGCTGTTCCCCAGCCTTGTAAATGCATTGTTATATGTGTGAGAAGCTGCTAAATCCTACTGAGAAACAGGCAAGTGGAATAGGGTCCGGGAACAGATACTGACTGGGGAGAGGCAGGTAGTGTGCTCATTTGAGTAATCAGAGTGGGTCTCATTGAAAAGTAAAGAAACAGTGAAGAAAATGAATTGAGCAGATCTGTAGGGAAGAGTGTTCCTGGTCAAGGGAACAGCCATAGGGCAGACTCTGAAGCACAGAGCAAGCTTGGAACATTTTTAATGGTTCTATTTATTTTTGTTTTATGTGCATGAGTGTTTTACACACACACACACACACACACGCACACACACGCCACACGCACACGCACACACACACATATATATACCATAAGTAAGCCTGGACGGCCATAAGAGTGTATCAGATCTCCTGGAATTGTAGTTGTGGGCAGTTACTAGCCACGATGTGGATGCTGGGAACTGCCCTGGGCCCTCTGCAAGAGCCGCCAGACTCTTAACCACAGAGCCATCTCTCCAGCCCTGTTTGGAATACTTTTAGCTTATTGTAAATCTGTTTTCAACAAGCACCCCCTCTTCCCTTTTTCTTTAATTTAGGCCCTCCAAATTTTGCTTATGCAAAATTATACAAGGAATGCCAGGCTCAGTGGCACATGCTTTTAATTCTTAATTGGGAGGAAGAGGCGGGTGGATCTCTGTGAGTTCAAGGCCACATAGGACGTGGGAATGGAACTCATGCTGTCAGACTTGGCACAGGCACCTTTACCCACTGAGCCATCGTGCCAGCCTCTCACATAGGTTTTCTAGCAGATTCTGCATTTTGCAATAACTGCAGACCTTGTATGTACGGTGCATCTTGTTTGTGGCACATCCTTGGCACCTGGGTCACATCCTGGGCACCTGGGTCATGCTGGTTCTCTTCTCTACTAGGGATAGGACTGGCTTTTGGCCACCAAGTCCACTTTGAGACAAACGATGCCCATTATACCTCTTTTCCGTTATTTAATATTTTCTTTATTATTTTAGTTTTATGTGCCAGTGTTTTGTCTGCATGTATATAAGTGCATACAGGCATGCAGGGCCCACAGAGGCCAAAAGAGGGCACTGGATCCCCTGGAACTGGAGTCACAGGTGGTTGTTACCTGGCATGTGGGTGCTGGGAACTGAATCCAAGTCCTCTGGAAGAGCAGCCAGTGCTCTTAACTGCTGAGTCATCTCTCTACCCCCTCATTACAACTCTTTTCACCTTGGCATCTGAAGAGCTAGAGCGCCCCCTGGTGGTGCAGGTGAGCCACTCCCATAAGGCTACCTTCGTAGCTATTGGTCTTGACAATTTTTTTTCTTTTTTCCTTCCTTCCTTCCTTCCTTCTTTTCTTCCTTTCTTCCTTTCTTTTTTTCTTTCTTTTTTTTTGGTCTTTTTGAGACGGAGTCTTCTTGTAGCCCCAGTTGGCCTACAACTCGCTATATAGATCAGGCTAGCCTTGAACTCACAGAAATCCATCTGCCTCTGCCCTCCAAGTACTAGGATTAAAGGCGTGAGCCACCATGCCTCACTCTTAAAAAGAATTTTAAAATTTTATTTATTTATTTATTTATTTATTTATTTATTTATTTATTGTGTGTGTGTATGTGTGTGTATTTTTGAAACAGGGTTTCAACTGTAGCCCCAGCTGTCCTGGAACTCACTATGTAGACCAGGCTGGCCTTGAACTCATAGAAATCTGCCTGCCTCTACTTCCCAAGTGCTGGGATTAAAGGGATGAGCCACCATGCCCAACTTATTTATTTTTAAACATTTTATTATTTTTACTTTATGTGTATGAGTGTATTGTTTGCATGTATGCAAGTGCACTGTGTCATGCAAAGCCTGTGGAAATCAGAAGAGGGTGTTGGATCTCCTGGAACTGGAGTTATAGATGGTTGTTATCTGCCATGTGGTGTTAGGAGCTGTAAGCCTGTTCATAAAAAGTTAACTCTGAAATAACTTCAGAGCTGTTCCCTAAAGATGCAGATATGCAGAGAAGCTTCCTACCTGCATACCTGAGGTTCCGGAGGTAGCTTATCACAAGTAAACAGCTTCTGCTGGAAGCCAACAGCCAGCGGAAGAAGCTTATCGTGAGCAGCCAGCCCGATAAACTTTAACTTTTACAAGACCTACCTTCCACCCCCTCCCCTCTTCCTGATTCTTCCCGCCTTTTGCCAAATATATACTGCTGTCATAATTCAATAAATCAGACTTTGACAACCTTGCAAAGTCTCGTTCTTTTCTCTCGCTCATCTCCACAGGTTTTGGGGTATCCCTCGAGTACCTAACGTTACATGCCCCTGCAGGCAGGGACAATGTGGGTGCTAGGAACCAAATCTGGGTCCTCTGCAAAAGCAGCCAGTGCTCTTAATTGCTGAGCCATCTCTCTAGCCACTCATTCTGCATTTTGAAAATGTGTGCTCTGGGATGTAAGCACAGGTCCTTATGCTTGCTACGCACACATTTTACTCACCATGCTATCTCTCCAGGCCTTTAGCAGTTTTTCTTTAGGGGAATTGATCTAAGAGTCAAAGGACCTATAAACTCTGGGCCAGGCTTTTCTAGTAACAAGCTGTGTGTCCTTGGACAAGTCCCCTTGCCCAACTACCTAATGAAGGATTTAACTACACCTTCAAAGTGTCCCTGCAGTGGAGACATCCTGGCACAGGGACTTCATATGAATTCCTCTCCATTGTGTTCGTTTGCAGCCTACGTGTTGACATGCTCCATGTGTTCCCAGCTTGCCAAAATAGCGTCCTGGTGATCTGCATATAACAACCCTTTATTAGATACTTTTTCAAACAGAGACACCCTGAGCATACTAACTGGGAGCAGTTGAATACACTGTGCAGCTATTTAAAGAATGAATTAGACTTTAAATCCACTGAGCTTCAGGGCCGAGCATGAGGTAAGTGAGAACACAGCTTTGCAGAATAATGTGTCAGAGAACAACTCTGTTTTTGTGAAAATAAACAGCAAAGCCTGTATTATGTTCATGAGCAGGGTACAGACAGCGGCCTAGGCTGCTGTAATACCAACTACATAGGAGTGCCTGTGTGCTGAGGGGAAGGGTGGGGGAAGGGATTTACTTTTTCCTCTGTGTGTGTGTTGTGTTGTGTGTTGTGTGTGTGTGTGCTGTGTGTGTTGTGTGTGTGTGTGCGTGCTGTTTCTGGGGGCCTCATCTTCAGATAGACATCAGATCTCTGTCAGCTGCTCCCTAGGTAGTGCCTACTCCCATGGAGATTCCATTTGCAGGAGACTCCCGGCGACCCACTGCCATCTGAGCCCTCAGTGGAACTGAGTCTCCAGTCAGCGGTATGTGGGCCAAAGGTTGATGTGATATGGGAAATCCATGGTCTAAGGACAGAGCAAGAGGACTGGGAGTTAGAGTGTTCCCTTTGATCCTCCTGCAGTAGCTGATTTCAAAGGCTGCTCAAGGCTTCCATGCTCTGTCCCAAGGGGACAGGAGATGACAGGCTGATTATGGGGGGAGGCAGCTGGCTGGCCTGCTGAGGCCTTTCCTGCTTCAGAAGCAGCCGGGGCTGCAGGCTCTTCCGGCAGTCCTGGGCCATTATTGTGGAAAGATGCAAGAATTCTGCCCACCCCACAAGCCTGTCCTGCTGGAGAAGGGCGGGGCTAGAGGTCGGAGCTCCTGGGGCCCCTTCCTGGTTCTCTTCTCTCCTCCAGGAAATCCCTGGAGATATCTATCTCAGCCCTTCCCTGAGTCTGGCTCATTTCCTTTGTAGTGGCTTCTGTCCAGCAGATAGGAGTCCTTCAGCCTGAGGGGTTGCTGTGTGACCTCCCCCCAGCTTATTTGTTTGCTTGCTTGTTTTTTGTTTATTTATTTGTTTTTGAGTTTTTGAGACAGGGTCTCATGTAGTTCAACTTGACTTCAAAGTTACTCTATAGCTGAGGATGACCTTGAGCTCTTCTGCTTCTAGCTCCCAAGAGTTAGGAGTACAGATGTGAGCCACCACGTCTGGCTTAGCTTTCTTTTTTTTTTTTTTTTTTTTAATTTATATTAGTTTTTGTAATGTGTATGAAATGTAACTTTCCTGCATGCAGGTCTTTGCACCCGTGTCGTGCAATGCCGCGGAGGTCAGAAGAGGGTCTCAGATTCCCCTGGAACTGGAGTTCTCCTGGAATTGGAGTTACAGACGGTTCTTAGCCGCCATGTGGGTGCTGGGGATCGAACCCGGGTCCTCTGCAAGAGCGTCGGTGCTCTTAACCGCTAGGCTATCTCTCCAGCCCCTGGCTTAGCTTTCTTATCTGAGAACTATTTCAAAGTCCTCTGGTAGGCCATCCCATAAGATAGAGGAAATGGCCTCACAGGCATTAAGTAGTCCATGTCCTGGAAGGATACAATGTCCTAGGCCTCCGATAGCCAGATAGGCCTGCTCAGCTGCTGTCCTGAGACATCTTGGCACTGGGAATGAGTATGAACTAATGTAAATTCCACTGGAGTTCCCTGAAGAATGGCTCTACAGGCCAGGCTAATACCCAGTGAGTTCAGTTTCTCGTCAGCCCAGTGGATCAGGTTGGATTTTGGATCCAGGCCACTGCTCAGAGCTGTGATCCCAGGGTCTCCCATCAAAATGAACCGTAACAGTTGCTTTTGTGATGGCTTCTGATCCTTGTCAGCAGCCACCACTTCCTTCTAACGCTGAGGATTTTGCATACTTGTTAACTTTTCTCATCACTGTGACCAAAATATCTGACACAGGCCACCTAAGGGAGGATTTATTTCAGCTCACAATTTTGGAGGTTTCAGTCCATTGTGACTGGGAGGGCCGGGCAGAGTGGACCTGCTCACATCATGGTAGTTCAGAGAAGGGGGATTCAGGAAGGGGTCAGGGAGAGATACAGTTCCAAAAACACACCTCCAGTGACCTACTTCCTCCAACAGCCCCCACCTCCTGACTTTCACCATCTCCCAATCATATCTTCATGTTATGAACCCAGTGAAGGGCAAGTCATCCAAACCAACTGACAATCAGAATTAACCATTGTGCTGGGGTTGGTGGCCCATGCCTTTAATCCCAGCACTCAGGAAGCAAAGGGAGGTGGATTTCTGGGAGATTGAGGACAGCCTGGTCTACATAGTGAGTTCCAGGCAAGCTGGTGGTATAGGCAAATCCTGTCTCAAAAAATCCACACAAAACAGGGGCTGGAGAGATTGTTCAGCAGTTAAGAGCACTGGTTGCTCTTACAGAGGACCTGAGTTCAATGCCCAGCACCCACATGGTGACAAACAACCATCCATAACTCCAGTTCCAGGGGAATCTAATGTCTTCTGACCTCTTCGGACATTGCACAACATGGGTGCACCTAAACACTTGCAGGCAATATACTCATACACATAAAATAAAAATAAGTAGGGCTGGAGAGATGGCCTAGCGGTTAAGAGCGCCTACTGCTCTTGCAGAGGACCCAGGTTCCATCCCCAGCACTCACATGGCGGAAAAGAACCGTCTTTGTGAGTTCAAGGCCAGCCTGGTCTACAGAATGAGTTCCAGGACAGCTGGGGCTACAGGGAGACCCTGTCTCAAAAAGAAAAAGAAAAAATTAATTAATTAATTTTAAAAAATAAGTAAAATATTTTTTTCTTTGTCTTTTTGAGACAGGGTCTCCCTTTAATTCCAGCTGACCTGGAGCTCACACGTAGACCAGGCTGGCCTTGAACTCACAGAGATCCACCTGCCTGCCACTGCCTTCCAAGTGCTGGAATCAAAGGCATGCACCACCACGCCCAATAAGTAAAATATTTTTTTTTTATTATGTGTTTTTTATTATGTGTACTGTCTGCATGTAGGTCTGTGCACCTGTGTTGTACAATCCCGAGGAGGTCAGAAGAGGGCGTCAGATTCCCCTGGAACTGGAGTTAAAGATGGTTCTCAGCCGCCATGTGGGTGCTGGGGATTGAACTTGGGTCCTCTACAAGAGCAGTCGGCGCTCTTAACCGCTAGGCCATCTCTCCAGCCCGTAAAATATTTTAAAAAGCACAAAATGACAACAAAATTACTATTGTTACCAACCTTGGAGGAGTCCCAGCTTGTGCCCCAGCAAGCCAGGTTTGACCGTTCATCCTCAATAAACCATTAAAAGAGCCAAATTATTAGTGACAAGCAGAAAGGGGAGGTTTATTCAATGTGGTCACTTTGAGAAGAGGGTAAAAAGATGCAGTGCCTCCCCCAGTCTATCTTCTGGGTCCTGAAAGAGAGGTAAGGTTTAAATAGAAGGCAAAATATTTGCATAAATAAATAATCTGGCCAAGATGTGGTTCCTCCCACAACCCATCATTTTCTGGTCTTTATAGTCTGTTCCTAACAAGTCCTAAATCTCTTTTTGGAGACAAATACTCCTTTGGCTGGAGTCTTTTCCTTCTCCCAGCATGAGATTCCTGGGGAAACTCCCATTTCCTTGGGGTCCATTGTTTCAACAGCCTGATAATCAGATTGAGAGACACAATTGCCTCTTTAGAACATTTCATTTCTGTCAGACTGGTTACATTATCACACCTGGACTGGGAAGTTTGTGCACCAACACTGCTGTCTGTAGCAGATATTCATTCAGTCACCTAAGTCTGTTTACTGTGTATCTGGCATTGTGCTGGGTGCTAAGGTGAAAGAGAAGAGAAGGATTGCTCAATGGTTAAAGCACATGCTAGACAAGCATAAGGACTGGAGTTCGGGTACTCAGAACCTTTGCAAATGCTGGACATGTGTGATGGCCCACCTGTAATTACAGCCTCCAAAGGAGACAGGAATCTCAGATCAAAGTGGCTACGGAGACTGACTATATGAGGGATCTCTGCATTCCCATTGAGAGACCTTGCCTCAAAGAATAAGGTGAAAGAGCAATAAAGGAAGATTCCGATGAGGTTTGGGCCACCACACACATCCACACACACTTGGACATACATGGACACCCGTACACGTGTGAATACTCATACACACATGTGCACACACCACATACAGAGACACATGGAAAAGAATAAGATATAAAAGAAGTATAATTGCTGGGCGTAGTGGTGCACGCCTTTAATCCCAGCACTCAGTAGGCACTCTGTGAGTTCAAGGCCAGCCTGGTCTACATAGCGAGCTCCAGGCCAGCTGGGACTACCCTGTTTCCAAAAGACCAAACACAAAAACAAAAATGAAAAAAAGTCTGGGGACTGAAGAGATTGCCTAGTGATTAAGAGCACTGACTGCTCTTGCAGAGAACCCAGTTCAATCCCCAGCACCCACATGGCAACTGAGAACCGTCTTTGGCTCCAGTTCCAGAGGAATCTGACTCCCTCTTCTGACCTCCGTGGCATTGCACGACATGGGTACACAACCCTAAATGCAGACAGTACATTCATACAAATAAATAAATAAATAAATAATTAATTAATTAATTTTTAAATTAAAAAAAAGTAGTTAAAAGAACTCTAAGGGTTTGGATGTGATTTAGTGTTAAGGTGATAAGCTTATGCAGGTTGAAGAACGAGACAAGTTGTTGGTCAGGCAAGCTTTGGGATCCTCTGCCCTGGTTTGGAGATGAATGGGGCTTTAGGTAGTAGGTAGAGAGCCTCAATTGGGGAATCGGCTCCGTTGGATTGGCCTGTGGCCACATCTGTGGAGTATTGTCTTGATGGTGGAGCAGTGTGGGAGGGCCCAGCCCACAATGAGTAGTGCCACCCTGGGCAGGTGGTTGTGTACAGTATAAGAAGGCAGGCTGGGCATGAGCCAGGGGAGCAAGCCAGTGAACAGCATTCCTCCATGGCCTGTGCTTCAGCTCCTGCCTCCAGGTTCCTGCCCTGAGTTCCTGCCTTGGGCTCCCAAAGTGATGAACTGTGACCCAGGAGATGTAAGCTGAATAAACCCTTTCCTCCCCAAGTCGGTGTCGGTCAGAGTGTTTTGTCACAGCAATGGAAGACAAACTAGAACAGTAGGTATACCACCTGGGGCTGGAACAAGCAATAATTTGGTGTTCCAGAGACCAGGCATCAGATCTGCCTTAGGAGAACTGCAGGCAAAATATCTATAATAACCCGATTGCCCCAGCTACCAAGCATTGTAAGCATCAGGCACTGTGCTGCACAAATGATCCAGTGTAACCTAGAATGAGGGGATATGCTCAAGGGCAGCCCCAAACACCTGACTGTGGCTAGGCAGCAGCTTGGAGCCATGCCCACCCATCTTTGCTGAATCTCATTCCTAACCACCGGAAGAGGGACATTTCCTTCTTCCATAGACATCGGCAATAGAGATGTAGCCAGGAAAACTCAACTCCTGGGTTTTTGCATTCCAGGAATGGAGAGCATTACTGAGGAATGCTGTACAGGCATGTGTGCATGCATGCAAGCCTGTGTGCATGTGTATCTTTGGGTTGGGAAGATAAACTATCAGAGGTGTCAGCTCACCTAGAGATATAAAACTAAGGCTCCTGGGCTGGAGAGATGGCCTAGCGGTTAGGAGTGTCAACTGCTCTTGCAGAGGACCCGGGTTCGATCCCCAGCACCCACATGGCGGCTGAAAACTATCTTTGACTCCAGTTCCAGGGGAATCCGATGCCCTCTTCTGACCTCTGCGGCATTGCACAACACGGGTGCGTGGACCTACGTGCAGACAGTACATTCATACACATACAAAAATAAATTTAAAAATTAAAAATAAACTTAAAAACAACAAAAAACTAAGGCTCCAGGAGCTGGAGAGATGGCTCAGCAGTTAAGAGCACTGACTCTCTTGCAGAGGACCTGGGTTCAATTCCTGGCACTCACATGACAGGTAAGAACAGTCTTTAAGCCGGATGTGGTGGCGCACGCCCTTGATCCTAGCACTTGGGAGGTCTAGGCAGGTGGATCTCTGAGTTCAAGGCCAGCCTGGTCTACAGAGCGAGCTCCAGGCTAGCTGGGGCTATGGGGAGACCCCGTTTCAAAAACAAACAAAAAACAAAAACAAAAAACTAAGGCTCCAAAGGCCTTGAGGACCCTGCCTGAAGCCATACAGCCATCAAAAGTTCACTGTGGGATGAAGCTGGAAAGATGGCTCAATGGTTACGAGCACTGACTGCTCTTGCAGAAGACTTGGGTTTGATTCCCAGCACCCACATGGTAGCTAACAACCACCCTTAACTCCAGTTCCAGGGGATCCAACCTCCCTCCTGACCTCTGTGTTAGTTATTGCACTACAGGCTCACTTCCACACATGTAGGCAATACACTCATACACATAAAAGTAAAAATAATAAGTATTTTTCCAAAAGTTCACTGTTGGGCTGATGTTGAGCTTGTCTGATCCCTAAATTGAGTTGCACTTCCTTGTGACAAAATAGAGACTAAACCTGTCTGGGAGTTGTCCAGCTACTCAAGTGTCAATCCCAGCCCGTGGGTTGGTGACCATTACGGGGGTTGCTTTATACAAGGAGATTCCACTCCGCAGTAAGCGAGACGAGATGAGCCCAGAGAGTAAGAAGGCCGCGACCTGAGTCTTGGGAGCTCGGAGCAGGCATGGGTGCTTTGGATTTCCTCCCCGGGCAATGCCTGTCTGAACGGGGCGTCTGAGGACAGCTCTCCTTCAGCGTCTCCTAGCAGAAGCTTGGCAGAGGGACCACTCCTCCGCCCACTTGGCTTCCTGGCCCACGATGGCTCTTCCATCTGGCTCATTCATTTTTGTATTCATTCAGCAGATCACCACTGAGCACCGACTCTCTGGCCTGCTGTGGACAAGGTACACAGGTAGGTGGATGAACAGGAGAGAGAGATGCTTGCAGCAAAAGTGTAGTACAAGGTAGAAAGTCATGAGGACCATGGAGAAAGCAGAGATCAAGCTCTATGTGAGTATGAGGGGAGAGGCTGTCCTCAGAGTTCGCAGAGCAGGGCTGTGCATTAAGGCAATTTTCTAGGAGGTGGAGCTGGGCCTTAAAGGGTAGGTCTGAAAACATCAGCCACAGGGAAAAGCATTCCAGGTAGCAGGAACATTATGAGCAAAGGGCTGGACATGGGAACGTATTGTGACATCTAGACAAGCAGGGAGCACTTCTGTGTGGCCAGGTCACGGTGTGGGGGCACACGGGATGGCTAGTGGGTGGCCAGCTGACTGCATTGAGCTATGTGTCTGGCATGTCCCACTGAGCACAGTCTACCCCTCTGGAGTAGGATGAGAAGAGTTGAAGACCCTGTCCCAGAGTTCATAAGAGAGTCTTGACCCTCCTCCCCCAGGTTGCAAACCTCACCAGGGGCACACTTCCCACCCTCCACTGCCATGTCTGGGAACCCTAAGGTGCTCCAACAGTGTACCTTAGGCTGGGAGTTCAGGGGGGCATCCCATAACTTAAAAAAAAGGGAGCTGGGCATGGTGATGCAATGCCTTTAATCCCAGCACTTGAGAGGCAGAGGCTGGCAGATGTCTGAGTTTGAGGCCACCTTGGTTTCCAATGTGAGTTCAAGATCAGCTGGGGCTACAGGGAGACCCTGTCTCAAAAAAAGAAAAAAAAAAAAAAGGACTGGACTGGAGAGATGGCTCAGCCGTTAAGAAAACTGGCTGCTCTTGTAGAGGACTTGGATTCGATTCCCAGCACCCACAGGTGGCTAACAACTATCTGTAACTGCAGTTCCAGGGGCTCCTCAGGGGCTCTGACACCCTCTTCTGACTTCTGTGGGCATTACACAACATGGGTGCACTTACATATAGGGGACCCGGGTTCGATCCCCAGCACCCACATGGCGGCCGAGAACCGTCTGAAACTCCAATTCCAGGAGAACTCCAGTTCCAGGGGAATCCGACACCCTCTTCTGACCTCCGAGGCATCACACGACACGGGTGCACAGACTTGCATGCAGACAGTACATTGATACACATACAGAAATAAATAAATGCCTTTAATCCTAGCACCTGGGAGGCAGAGGCACGCAGATCTCTGTGAGTTCGAGGCCAGCCTGGTTTACAGAGTGAGTTCCAGGACAGCCAGAACTACAGGGAGACCCTGTCTCAAAAAGACCAAAAATAATAAAATAATAATAATAATAATAATAATAATAATAAAGGGCTGGAGAGATGGCCTAGCAGTTAAGAGTGCTGACTGCTCTTGCAGAGGACCCGGGTTCAATTCCCAGCACCCACATGGTGGCTGAAAACCGTCTTTAACTCCAGTTCCAGGAGAATCCGACACCTTCTTCTGACCTCCGTGGCATTGCACGACACAACTGCACAAACTTCCATGCAGACAGTACATTCATACACATAAAAAATTCATACGAAAATAAAATTTAAAAAATAAATTAAAAATATTTTTTTTAATTTATTTTTTTTTATGTGTGTGAGTGTACTGTCTGCATGTAGGTTGGTGCACCTGTGTTGTGCAATGCTGCAGAGGTCAGGAGAGGACGTCACATTCCCCTGGAACTGGAGTTAAAGACTGTTCTTAGCCGCCATGTGGGTGCTGAGAATCGAACCCAGGTCCTCTGCAAGAGCAGTCAGAGCTCTTAACCTCTGAGCCATCTCTCCAGCCCCCATAAATAAAATATTTAAGCCAGGTGGGTGGCACATGCCTTTAATCCCAGCATTTGGGAGGCAGAGGCAGGCAAATCTCTGTGAGTTCAAGGCCAGCCTGGTCTACTAGCAAGTTCCAGGCCAGCTGGGGTTACAGGGAGATTCTGTCTTAAAAAGATAAAATAAAATATTTTAAAAAAGAAAATTCTATAGTCTCCCATATATAAGACTTTGAAAAGAAAGAGAAGAAATCACACAAAACATATACCGCCATAGTTGGAGCAAGATGGGGCGACAGCCCCCTCTGGATCTCCTGTGCTCCTCACAGCAGCTCCAGGGCCAAATCTAGGCCCAGAGTGTGGTTTATAAACCACTAGTCCACCTTGGGGTGGCAACACACATCTGTAATCTGAACTTTTAGGAGGTTAAGGCAGGAAGATTTGCTACAAGTTCTAGGCCAGGCTGGGCTACATAGTAATTTCTATGCTGGTCCAGCTCACTCCAAATTCCATTCCATTCCATTGGATTGCCAGGCCACGCAACTGCTGGTACCTGAGATCAGAAGTGATGCTTGCCGGGCTTGGTGGTGTACACCTTTAATCCTAGCACTCGGGAGGCAGAGACAGGTGGATCTTTGTGAGTTCAAGGCCAGCCTGGTCTACAGAGTGAGTTCCAGGACAGCTGGGGCTACAGGGAGACCCTGTCTCTAAAAGACAAAAAAAAAAAAAAAAGAGAGAGAAGTGATGCTCAAGGAAAGACCCAGATGAGGAAGGCATGGTTTCTAGGATACGGAAGGGGTCCTGGAGCCCCCTGCAAGGGGTCCTGGAGCTGAGACAGCCTCAAATACCTGACTCTGACCAGGTGGCAGCTGAAGCCCAGCTAACTCACCCATGCCTTGTCTCAACCCTAACCTCTGAGAAGGGATGTTGGGTCAGGCTCTCCTTCTACCATGGACATGGGAATGGAGATGTAAAGGGAAACCACTCCCAGGGCATGTCACTCCAGGTCTGGAGAGCCTTGCTTTAGTGTGGGGATGCTGTACAAGCATGTGTGCACATGTGTGAGCCTATGTACATGTGTACTTTTGTGTTGGGAGATTGACAGAGGCTGAGAGAAGGCCCGTGGATTATCACCCAGAATCTGCCCCTTTAATTCTTTTTAAAGCATTTTTTATTTTTTTATTAATTTTTATTTATTTCTGTATGTGTATGAATGTACTGTCTGCATGCAAGTCTGTGCGCCCGTGTCATGCAATGCCGCGGAGGTCAGAAGAGGGTGTCGGATTCCCCTGGAGCTGGAGTTCTCCTGGAATTGGAGTTTCAGACGGTTCTCAGCCGCCATGTGGGTGCTGGGGATCGAACCCGGGTCCTCTGTAAGAGCGGTCGGCGCTCTTAACCGCTAGGCCATCTCTCCAGCCCCTGCCCCTTTAATTCTATGCACCCCACTTGAGAATATCCCAGCCTCAGGGACCCCTCCCCCCAGTGCTGATGGCAGGTATTTGTGGTCAGGAATGCTTAGGCCGGCTTTGTGAAAAGGCGTGCTTGTGACCTTCTTAGTGAGGCTGAATCAACCAACCCCAGAGGCTGCCCTGTGGGCCAGAGTCCTCTCCAGGTGTGACATGTCACCTCCACTTCTATCCCAAGTGGGAAAAACACCAGCAGAAGCCTTGACAGGTTGTTCAAGGGTGGAACAGTGCCTAATTGGTCCTGCACACCCTTGGTGTGCAGAGGCAGCCCTGGTTTTCCCCAGCAGACCTCTGACCCCACAAGGGTTCTACCAGGGTGAGGTGGCTGCTGCACCCTCTGTTCCAGTAGCTCCTGGAAACATTCTGATCACCTGTGATGACAGAGGCCACTTGTGCGAGTTCTGAGTAGCTCTGGGACCAGTGCCCTGCTTAGCACAGGGCTAAAGATATCAGAGCTCAAGACTCAACTGTCCCAGGGTTTGGACACATTACTCCAGTCTTTTGAAAGAAAACTGGGCTGCCCACCCTTCTTCCCTACCCACTGCCCTACCCTCATCCCTGAAAGAGGCTGGCACACAGTCTATAGTTGTGACACATATAAGAAACTTCCCGGAGCTGGAGAGATGGCCTAGCGGTTAAGAGCACCGACCGCTCTTACAGAGGACCTGGGTTCAATCCCCAGCACCCAGGTTCAATCCCCAGCACCCACATGGTGGCTGAGAACTGTCTGAAACTCCAATTCCAGAACTCCAGTTCCAGGGGAATCTGACACCCTCTCTGACCTCTGCGGCATTGCACGACACAGGTACACAGACCTACATGCAGACAGTACATTCATAGACATACAGAAATAAAAAGAAAAAAAAAAGAAACTTCCGTACATAATTACATGGCTCAAGAGAAGCCCCCCCCCCGGCTCAGCAGCCCCCTCCCTGCCAAACATCCCAGAGACACTTGCATCTGAGTGCCTGGTGTACAGACATTGTGGGAGGCAGAGACAGACAGAGGATGCTCCAATGGACCTTGGCCAGTATGGTTTTCAAACAGGCATATGTTACTGCCTCCTCCCCTGACAATATGGGAACAGCTTCCAGGCAGCAAACCCCACCCTAATCATGGGAGGGGGCTGTAGACGTTCAGAGGGGCTACTTTCTGGGTTCATCTATACTGCTTGCAATGGTCATTTCACTCCCAGCAGGCCTAGCATCAAACACAACACAAAAGTGCTAACAGGGCTGAAAAAGCAGGTCCACTTTATTTATAATGATCAAGTTGGTGACACATGTAGATCTTTGGGCTTTTGATGGCCTTGTGGAGAGGCCTGGGCGGGGGCCTGCTCCCTCTCTTGGGTTAATACCAGCTCCTCCCTCATCCTGCTATGCAAGTCCAGCTGTTGTCAGGACCTACTTGCCCCTGAGAGCCTTGATTTGGAGCATGTGTACTTGGAGGATTTGCCCCCGAGGCCTGCTAAAGGTTCTCCTTACCTCCTTTGAGGTCCCATCTTAGTCCTGACTGTGGGGTACCTAGGGAATATCAGTTAACTGTCTGCAGATGAGCGCAGAGAGGGGATGGATGAGTGAGGAGTCAGGGGATGAGTGAGGAGTCCCGTAGGAATGCCAAGGCAGAGGCTTGGCCAGCTGCCCAGTGCAGAGGCATTACCTGGTCCACTCTCCTTTGCAGTGGGCAGGACCATTTCATTCCTCTCCAGAGGCAGAGCAGTGAAATGTCAGGAGTCTTCCAAGGGGTAGAGAGGGCCCCGCATAGGGCTAAGAATTCCTCCCTGTGTGTATGGCCCCAGATCTGAGCCCATCCTCGGCCAGGCCTCCGTTCTCCTCAGCCACTCTACTCCTCTCCTTTCTGAATCCCTCTCCAGGGAAGATGAGAGAGAGAGAGAGAGAGAGAGAGAGAGAGAGAGAGAGAGAGAGAGAGAGAGAGAGAGAGCAGGGCCATTGCCCTGACTGTAGCCAGGGTCTGGGGTTCAAACCCATCCTCCAGGGTTTCCACAAACGTTTCCCCCCTTTCTCCTGAGAGGCTGCTTTGGAAGAAGAGAGCAGGCTGGTCTGTGGGCAGAGACTTCGTGTAAAGCGTGGGGGCCATTCCAAACTCCGAACATGGGGAAGATGTGGACTTCTCCCCAACAATCAAGGGCATATCCGGCTTCACTCTGAGCCAGGATGAGGAGCAAGGCGACAACCGAGACCGCGAGGGCGGCAGGCCAGGGACCAGGGGGTGCGGAAGCGGGCAGGGCCGGGTTGGAGGCTTGGTGAGTCTGCCGGGCCGGGTCTAGGGCCCCAGTCCTGGTCCCGGGCTCTCAGCGCGCCTGGCCCGCCCGCTCCCCGGGGCCGGCCTTCCAGCGGCGGGGCTGTGCGGGTGGTGGAGGCGCCGGGGCACCCCGCAGGCTGCACGTCCTCAGCTCCCGGGCCAGGCTGAGCACCTCGGGCCGCTCGCGCTGGGGGGCTCCTCCCTCGCTCTCCTGTGCCGGCTCCTCTTTTTCATCGTCCTCCTCGTCCTCCTCCTGGATGCTGCTGAGCCGCGGCGCCCCGCGGCTTCGCTCGCTGGGCGGCGGCCGGTAGGCGCACTTGGCGTTGAGCAGGCGGCGCAGCGGGGCGCGCGGCACCGAGGCGGCTGCGCCCCCTGCGCGGAGGTGCTGCTGGCGCACGTGGCGCGCATCGCTCTGGCGCTGCAGCCGCTTGAAGTCGCTGAAGGCGGCCAGCGCGGTCTGGCGGAGCAGGCGGGCCAGGGAGCGCGCCTTGTGCGCCCGCGCCAGTAGCACGGCGTGGCAGCGCAGCACCACGGCCTTGTGGCGCGCCTGGTGCCGGTAGACCCAGGCGAAGACGCGCGGGTGGCGCCCGTCCGCCGCGCAGTAGGTGATGCGTGGCAGCAGGTAGGCGTGCGCCGGCCGGCGACCGCCGGAGCCCCCCGCGCCGAGCTCGCTCGGCTGCATGCGGATGCCGTGCGGCCCCAGCGTCAGCTTCATCTTCGTGCCCCCGCCCGGCCCACACCGCGCCCAGATCTTGCCCACAGCGTCGTCGGTGCAGCCGTCGCCCTTGGCGTGCAGGGTGACGGCGT
The DNA here is from genome assembly GCA_009823505.1 of Rhizomys pruinosus. Taxonomy (NCBI): domain Eukaryota; kingdom Metazoa; phylum Chordata; class Mammalia; order Rodentia; family Spalacidae; genus Rhizomys; species Rhizomys pruinosus. The sequence goes on along the minus strand of VZQC01011341.1, from coordinate 5,206,194 downwards.
TGCCCAGGTACCACACGGTGTAGGTCGGGTCCTCCTTGTTAAGCTCCACTTTCTGGCGCCGGCTGCGGAACACGCGGCCCAGACGCTCCAGCGGCCAGTCGGGCAGCAGGTCGGGGCAGGAGCGCAGGAAGCTGGAGAGCAGCGACGTGTAGGCGAGCCCGGGGCTCAGGCTCTTCGCCTTGCACTTGGCCTCATCCTCCACCAGCACGAATTTGTTTCGTCTCCAGGGCAGCATCGCGGCGGCCTTTTGGCCAGGGATGCGCGGGGAGCTCACCCGCGTCCTGGGGAGGGACCGGCGCGCAGAAGCCCACCCACCGCCCAAGCTGGGCGGCGGCTGGAGACGGTCGTGGCGCGAGATGGCCAGGGGTCCGGCGGGGCTAGCTTCGCAGATATCCAGTGTCCAGCCCGCCTGGCCTCCGAGATGCCCGGGCGGCGGCTGATTGGCCCGGAATAGCTTCCCTTGGGAAAGACTCCAGCCGTCTGGGAAGCCAGGAGAGACAGGGGGTTCGAGAGCGATGGCTGTCCCCCCAGGTCGGTATATGGGGGATTGGCACAGTCCCCGCCGCCTAATTGCGGCGGCAGGGAGGTCGCTGGAGCAGCGGCGGGTGGCTGCTCAGTGGTGTGGACCTAGAGCGCGGCTGCGGTGGGGACTCCTTCAGGCGTCGCGGCTCCACCTCCCCGGGCTGCCTACATCACCGGGCGGGACCGCTAGCTCCCTTGTCCCCTCCCCTCCCCCCCTCCCCGCACGCTGGCTGGCGCTGCCCAAGACCCAGCACAGGCGCGCTGGAGCGGCTTTAAGCAAATCGTTGGAGGGATTGGAGTAGAGGGGCGGCTAAGACGTGGGAATCCCCTGAAATATTGCTTCTCGAATGCCAATTCCCCCTGCCTCACGAGTAGTCAGTCGCCGGGCTCCCTAGGCACGCCCCTTCTCTCTTTCTAGGATTCCTTCTTGCTGCCCCTCACCCACAGAGCCTCCCTATCCCCATTCCTGACAACGGGATTTGGGGTGGGTTCCTGATGGAGTCCACCTGCCACCCTTTGCTTCCTGTCGGCCCAGCACAAAGCCAGCTGAGGTGGCCGAGCAGTGCAGTGGAAAAATACTGTCGCTTGATGAAGCTTTCTCTCAGGTTCTTCCAAGGTCGTGGGCCAGGCTGCTGCGTCTGAGTTGGGAGCCTGGTCACACCACAGCACCGGCGGCTGGTGGTCGGTTCAGAAGCAGGATGGTGGGAAGGGGTTTCCAGAGCTGTGGGAATTGCAGCAGAAAGGCTCCCTCTGGTCAAAGAGCATGCTCTGGCTTTCTGAAGATGACTTCCGTGTTTCCAGGGGTTTAGTATTCATGATCTCACCGGATCCTTAAGACAGCCCAGCTCTGTTAAGTAACTGCCCAAAGGTCACAAAGCTGCAAGGGGCTACAATAGGGCTCCACTCAGACCCCAGCGACTCCACAGCTTTTGCCCTTTCCTCCAGCCTTTGTCCATCTCCTGCCTAGGCACCATCCCCTGGAAGGTGGCCAGTTCTTACTGGGGAGGGGCTGTAGTAGACTGAAAAAACAGCTCTACATGTTGGGAAGCATCTACTTTTCTCAGAGTTTGTTATGCCTCTGGGGCTGGAGAGATGGTTCAGTGGTTGAGACACCGACTGCTCTTGCAGAGGACCCCAGTTCGATTCCCAGCACCCACATGGCAGCTGAGAACCATCTTTAACTCCAGTTCCAGGGGAATCCGACGCCCTCTTCTGACCTCCGAGGCATTGCACGACATGGGTGCAAAGACCTGCATGCAGACAGTACAGTCATACACATACAAAATAAATTTAAAAAAAAAGGAAAGTGCACATTGAGCTAGCATGCCTTTAATCCCAGCACTTGGGAGACAGATGCAGGTGGATCTCTGTGAGTTCAAGGCCAGCCTGGTCTACAAAGCAAGTTGCAGTATTTGTGTGTGTGTGTGTGTGTGTTTGTGTGTGTGTGTGTGTGTGTGTCTTTTTGAGACACACACAGCTGTCCTGGAACCCTACCAGGCTGGCCCTGAACCAACAGAGATCCACCTGCCTCTGCCTCCAAAGTGCTGGGATTAAAGGTGTGTGCCACGCCCAGGTTGAGTTGCAATTTTTTTTTTTTTTTTTTTTTTTTGGTGTTGTTGTTTTTTTTTTTTTTTTTTTTTTCCAAGGTCCTTTGTTCTGGAACTTGCTATGTAGAACGCGGGCTGTCATAGAACTCAGAGAGTCCCCCTCCCTCTGCCTCCCCAGTGCTGGAATAAAGGGGCCGTTTGTGCCAGGTTCCCAGAGCCCTCTCTGGCTCTTGTAGGTGACAACTTGGAACAGAAGGGACCAGCAGATTAGACCATTTGAGGACAAAGGTAGTCTAGATGACTGAGAAATGATGTCACCACCACCTAAAGCAGGAACAGGCCAGAATCAGATGTCCCACCAGGTGCAGCACAGCACAGCACAGCACAGCACAGCACAGCATAGCACACAGTGCAGCACAGCACAGTACACAGCACAGCACAGCACACAGGGCAGCACAGCACAGTACACAGCACAGCGCACAGCACAGCAGCACAGCACACAGCACAGCACAGCACCACAGCACACAGCACAGCACACAGCACATAGCACACAGCACAGCACAGTACACAGTGTAGCACAGCACAGTACACAGCACAGCACAGCACACAGTGTAGCACAGCACAGTACACAGCACAGCGCACAGCACAGCAGCACAGCACACAGCACAGCACAGCAGCACAGCGCACAGCACACAGCACACAGCACATAGCACACAGCACAGCACAGTACACAGTGTAGCACAGCACAGTACACAGCACAGCACAGCACACAGTGTAGCACAGCACAGTACACAGCACAGCACACAGCGCACAGCACAGCAGCACAGCACACAGCACAGCACAGCAGCACAGCACACAGCACAGCACACAGCGCATAGCACAGCACACAGCGCACAGCACAGCACACAGCACAGCACAGCACACAGCACAGCACAGGCCCCCGAGTCTTCATCTGCTATTGTCAGAACTCGGTGTGCACTTCTCACCCTCTGAACAGAGAAGCCTAGCAATATCCTCAGAGCCAGAAGATGGAACTAAATGCCTTCACTCAGGGAAACCCTGACCTCACTTGGTCCCTGCCTCAGTGACCTGGAATCACTGCCCACCTACCACCCTGGGCCCACTCAGGAGCCTGAGCCCAGGTCCTGGCAGAGAGAGTGGCCTGCACAGTTTGCACCTGGGGAGGGGAGCAGCCGAGGACCCTGCGGCAGCTGCAGGACCCAGGAGCTCTGTCCTTGCAGTGCTCTGCAATAGGCTGGCTCTGATCATGGAGAAGAGACAGTGGGAGAACTTTTATTTTCTGTAAATTTTGTATTGAATTTTTATGTCTCACACAGAGCATCTTAATTACCCCCTCCTGCATTCCGACCCTTCCGTAGCCTCCCCCAGAGGAGGTCACACATTCTGTCATCTGTGTTAAGGCAAATGGTATCAAGTTAGTATCCCCTGAGGCCCCCCAGTACAAGGTCATCCACTGGGGTCTAGTCAGCCTATCTAGAGCCCCTCCCTTTATGAAGATGAGAAAGACTTCTAAATAATGAGGCCGAGGCCGAGCCGAGGCAGGCTGGCCTGCAGTCTGAGCCAACGTGGCCATTGTTTCTGGCCCCTGACCCTGTAGATTAGGCCCCTGCCTCACTGTGCCTCTCCCCTGTCCTGTTTCTGCCTTATGGTGGCCTTACTCAACCCCTGGCTCACAGGACATTCTGTTTCCCCACAGGCAATTTTTACCCAGAAAAACAAGGTGGTGTCTGACCCACTGGACACGAGACGCTGGCAGGGCTTCCGGCTGGAGGACTATCTGATAGGACAGTCCATTGGCAAGGGCTGCAGTGCCGCTGTGTATGAAGCTACCATGCCCACGTTGCCCCAGCGCCTACAGAGGGCCGGGTGGATGGGACTGTCAGAGAAGAGCCCAGATGGGCTCCCCCGGGGGGCAGATGTGGAGCGTACAGCAGGGGCGCCTGCCTTCCCCTTCGCCATCAAGATGATGTGGAACATCGCGGTAAGGGCCTGCCTCTCCTGGGGGCTGGCTTTTCTCAAGATGCTAGTCTTTGGAGACGGGCTGTTTTTCCAGACTTTCCACAGGAAAGGTACCTGTGTGGCTGGACTTCCTTGCTCTTTTCCATGAGGGTCTGGAGCTACCTGTCTTATTCTAACATTCTGTCACCCACCTAGAGATCAGATCCAGAGGCAGATTTTAGATTTGGCAAGTCAAGGGTAGAGCCTGAGAGTCTATGATCCTTTCCAACAAGTTCCAGGTGGTGGTACCCAGGTTTCTGGCCTGTGAGCCACCCTGAGTGGCAGTTGCCTAAGCCCCTGGCCTCTGAGCTGATGGTGACTTCTTTTGAGGTCAGCTATAGAGCTGTCCTCTCCTTCTTCCCCCTCCTTTCTTGACTGGCCTCCCTGAAAGGAGAGGCTGTGTTCCTCTCCATCCCCCAACTGCTAGAGGCAGGGCTCTCTGTCAGGTTCCTGTGCTCAGCTCTCAGAACTACTCACAGCTTTGAGAGACTAGAGAGTATTTCCCCATCAGACCAAAGCCTCAGTGTCCTTAGTGTCTGTACCTCACCATTGCAGGATGAGTTTAGAAAATTAGCCAAGACCCAGTGTGCTTACCCCTGCTCAGAGCATCTGACCAGGGCTCAGAGGGCCATGGACCTTATGCTAGGCACCGAATGTGGCTTCTTGTTTTGATGCTGACTGGGAAGGTGGACAGAGTGCTGCCTTCCAGGAGGGGCCAGCAGCTAACAGATAGCCACATCTTTTGATTCATCCACTCTGAGCATCAAACTGGCCCTTGCAGACCTGGTAGATTTTGTATTCACAAAGGACTGTTGATTGGTACACATTTTTTTATTTTTTATTATTTTATTTTTTGGTATTTTTGTAGCCCTAGCTGGCCTGGAACTCACTATGTGGACCAGGCTGGCCTTGAACTCACAGAGATCCACCAGATTTTTTTTTTTTCGAGACAGGATTTCATATAGCCCTGGCTGGCCTCAAATTTCAGCTCTCCATATAATTCAGGATGACTTTGGTGCTTGGAGATCCAAGGTCTCTACTACCTGAACTACATCTATAGCCCATGTCACAAATCTCAGTACTTAGCAGGCTCCATAGATTCCAGGTGTTCCTGACAAAATGAGGAAAACTGGGGGCTGGAGAGATATTTCAGCATAAGAGCACTTAACCGAGGTCAGTTCCTGGTACCCACACAGGTGGTAGGGGCTCACAACTGCTGTAAGTCAAGCTCCAGCAGACCTGAAATGAGGACAGTTGGTGGTCCCCTCTTTAGCCTCTGTTTGCTGGGGGAGGGAAAGGCTGTCCCCCATGGCACATAATTCAGTCCAGGAAGAGTGTCTTGAGCTCTGGCCAGTCTGCTGAAGGGAGCCGGCAGAATGAGACTTAGTGACCCATGGTCAGTTTTGAGTCAGTGGTGACCAGAGGCGTCCATGAGGGGAAGCATCGTGTGCCCTGACATCTTGGCCTCTTGATCTCCAGAGTTCAAGCTCCAGGTAGCTCCATCTTCCTCCGTTCTCTTCCAGGAGGAACTAGTTTTGGCTTATTGCTTCAGAGAGCTTATCTGATCTTGAAGGTCAAAGCCAATTCTAGGTCGCAGCTGTCTTGGTCCAAATCCCAGGCAGGGCTTGGAACTTGACGTTCCACACAGGGCTGCATAATCATACGTGCATTATGGATGTGTTCCAGGCGGGCTCCTCCAGTGAAGCCATCTTAAGTACCATGAGCCAGGAGCTGGTCCCAGCTAGCCAGGTGGCCTTGGCTGGAGAGTATGGAGCAGTAACTTACAGGTAAGCATCCCTCTGCTGCCCAGAAGTCATGGGTTCTTTGAGAACAAATTGACAAGAGCTGATTACTGAATGGTGCATAGGGGATTTTCTCTTAGTAGATGATTGAGTTTGGGAAAGACCGAAGATCATGAGATCCCAACTAATGATGCAGACGATTGCTTCACATTGGAGCAGGGGCAAACCTCATGTAAACAGACCCCCATCAGAGTGCTAGGCAGTCCTCTCCTTGTTCTTGCACAGCAGTGTAGGGGTGCAGCGCCGCCTAGCGGTGCATATGCACCGTCTCCACTGACTTATAACAAGCAGCAAGCCTGGTGGTAGAGACCCCATCTGAAGTAGCCCTGATCCTCCCACTAGCTGTTTTCATGGCTTTCGTAGCCTCTGGCCTTCCGTCCTATGTGTCTGTCTGATTTGTCCAGGTTCTCTCTAGCTGTACCGTGGTACTCTGTTCTGCATATGTGTACCTGGAGTCGAGGTGCGGTGGCAGGCATAATAGCCAAAGTGCTGCAGGATCTGCTGAGAAACTCCTCCCTAGAGCACTCTGGGGCATGTCCACCTAGCCTCTGCTCCTTCCTGTAGATTCTCAGACTCAGATCCTCTGTGATCTGCTTGCTCCCTGCTGCTCCCACCTGTTTCTCACCCCCTCCCCTCCCAGTCCCCCTTCTTCCCCTTCTGCTGGGCTCAGCTGAATTTCACACCACCTTCTCCAGAAGTGGAAGCTCCTTTGTTTACTGTACTGTTCTCAAGCTGCCCTGCCTGTGCTGTACAGGCCTCATTCAGACACACCCTGCCCATCTCCCCACACTGCCTCAGATCTCCCTGCCAGGGGACACTTGCCAAGCCTGTGCCAGCTTATGCTGTGGTCCTGGCTCTCCTGTTAACAGTGACCCATGGACATTAACTGCTGCACAGCCCAGGAGCCCACCCAGGCAACCCAGGAACAGTAGGAGGACACACGTGGACGGGGTTCACAAAGCTGGCACCTTCCTGTCTCAGCCTGTCTCAGCCTGTCTCAGCCTGTCTCAGCCTGACTCAGCCTGACTCAGCCTGTCTCAGCCTGTCTCAGCCTGTCTCAGCCTGTCTTTGGCCCCGCCTCCCTTCTCTCCACCCAGCAACCTGTTTCTTCCCTGTGGCTCTTCTGTCAACCTTTGCTCCTTCCTCGGCCTTCCAGGTGTTTCCAAAGAAAATCTACGTCCCTGCTTTTCCTTTCTGCCCGCCAATGGGAGCTCAGATGAACATATTGTTGCCCCTTGGCTCCAAGCACCCACTCCTGGTCCAGTCAGCCTTGGCCGAGGGCCACAGCTGGCACACAGGAGGCAGAGCCATCCTGTCCAAAATGTAACCAGTGTGCTGCAGTGGGACATGCTGGAGGAAGAGTAGGCAGGGCCAGCAGCGACCACTGCTGCTGACCACAAACTGCATCTGTGTACATTTCTGCTTTTGACCAAAGTGATGCTAATCCCTGTTCTCAGGGAGGTGATTTAGGCTGGGTCCCTGTGCTTTCTTAGATCAAGTTAAGGTCAGAGACTGCTCTGTGCAAAGCTCCCAGCATTCTACAATATCTGGTACTGAAGTGACAACAGTAAATGTTAGTTGAATGAATAACAGTGACAGCTAATATTTACTGAGTGCTTACTCTGCAGAGTACTTCATGTACATTAACCGCCTTGCCCTGCGTGTTACTACCTTATTCCCCTCTCCCACTTGGCGCTGAGCCCAGAGAGGATGGGTTGGACAAGATTAAGAACTCAGAGCTAGCCGGGCGTGGTGGCGCACGCCTTTAATCCTAGCACCTGGGAGGCAGAAGCAGGTGGATCTTTGTGAGTTCAAGGCCAGCCTGGTCTACAGAGTGAGTTCCAGGACAGCTGGGGCTACAGGGAGACCCTGTCTCAAAAAGACCAAAAAAAAAAAAAAAAGAACTCAGTGGCTCTCAGGGACTGGAGCAATGGCTCAGCAGTTAAGAGCACTGATTGCTCTTGCAGAGGAACCAGGTTCAATTCCCACCACCCACCTGGTGGCTAACAACCATGTGTAACTCCAGTTCCAGGGGACTCCGATGCCTTCTTCTGATTCTGCAGTATACTTACATGCATGTACGTGATACACTCATACACATAAAATAAAAAT
>VZQC01011341.1:5146594-5196983 GCA_009823505.1 Rhizomys pruinosus | reverse complement strand
TAAATATAAGCAAAAATAAATCTTAAGACATTTTAGCCAAGTGAACTAGCTTTTTCTAGGGCTCTAAATCCTTGGTAACTAAATCCTAATGTCCCCATTAGATTTGTAGATTTCAAATTCAAACCAAAGACTCCTGGGTAAGCTCCATTGGTCTTGACACATACCTAGTTAACTACAACGTTCTCTAGATGGAGGAGCTAGCCTGTATCCAATTCCCTGCCTGTGAACTATGGCTTTCTTGTTTCTGGGAGGCAGGTCCATATTCCTGTGGCTGGCCCTGCTGTGAGCTCTGCCATCTGCCTTGCTGGCCAGTGCTGCTGGACACATCGTCCATTAGTCCAGCTCATCCATGTCCTGCTGGTGGCTTTCAGAGGGGAGGGCCTGTCAGAGGACAGAAGCAGAACAGGCACTCACCTCTGCTGCCTCTCTGCAGATGGCTGCCCCTGGCTGGTGATCTCTGATTTTGGCTGCTGCCTGGCTGATGAGCGAGTTGGGCTGCAGTTGCCTTTCACTAGCTGGTATGTGGACCGCGGTGGCAATGGCTGCCTGATGGCACCCGAGGTGAGTCCTGCTATGTATGCTCTGCTGTCTGCAGGAGTTTCCTCAGCATTCCCATTAAGTGAAGGAATGAGATGGGAGGTTCCTGCCCTGCCTCTTTGCTTCAGCCTGCAGTCTCCAGATTTGTCAGCATCAAACGGGGGAGCCTTAGCAGGTCCTTCTGGCTTGAGCTATGGTGCATTTAAACTCTGGGTTCAGATTTGCCCCCAGCTCAGGTACAGGAATTGAGAGGTAGGGTCTGCCAGTGCATGTGTGACCACTCACTCTCTGCATCCTGCAGGTGTCCACAGCTGTCCTGGGCCCAGGGCAGTAATTGATTACAGCAAGGCACGACACAGGTGCACAAAAACATCATGCAAACAGTAAAATCAGATCACATATAAAATAAATAAAATAAAATAATTAAAAAAAATAATCTTTGGGCTGGGCACGGGGGCAGGCCTTTGATCTAGCACTGCGCGGCACGGCAGGTGGATTCTTGTGAGTTCAAGGTCCCGCTTTCTTACAGGGAGTGAGTTCCAGGGACAGCTGGGGCTTTACAGGGAGACCCGTTGGCTCGAAAAAAGACAAAAAAATAAAAAAAAAAAAAAAAAAAAAACTTCAAATAAATGGCTGGAAGAAAGAAGTTTTTCTGTCTTATCTATATATGTGTGCCATTACGTTAAAACAAATTCAAAATGGAATATAAAATTTGACCTCACCAAGATTCAAGCCAGCCAACAAATCTGGGCATGGATAGGGTAGATGATCTCCAGGCCCCACCCCTTACTGAGGAACTATTGGGGACTGAGTTACTGAGGAGGAAAATGGCTCTTATTTTAGAACGTGGCCACTGGCAGGATTCTCATCTTCCTATGGACACCTCCTACACCCATTACAGCTTACTTACTTGGGATGTGCTGGCTTCTTGAGCTACATTCAAAAAAAAAAAAAAATATGCCAGGCTTGGTGGTGCACCCCTTTAATCCTAACACTTGGGAGGCAGAGGCAGGCAGATCTTTGTGAAAGTTCAGGCCAGTCTGGTCTATGAGCGAGTTCAGGACAGCTGGGGCTACAGGGAGACCTGTCTCAAAAAGACAAAAAAACAAAAAACACAGGGGCTTGGAGAGATGGCTCTACGGTCAAGAGAGTAGAGCACGACTGCTTTTGCAGAGGGTCATGGTTCGATCCCCAGACCCCACATGGCAGTGAGACCCTTTTAATCCTGTTCCAGGGAACTCGACATTCTTCTGAACCTCCGAGGGCAGTTCGCACACATGGTGCACCAAACATGAGGAAATAACATTATAACATACCTCAAAAAGTTAAATTAAAAAAAAAACACAATACACCAGCTGGGCATGGTAGTGCACGTCTTATTCCCATACTCAGCGGCCGAGACACGGGCGGATCTCGTTGAGTTTCAAGGCCGCCAAGGCCTGGGTGTACAGAGCGAGCGCTCAGGGCCAAGCTGGGACTAAAGGGAGACCCTGTCTCAAAAAAGAAAATTAATAAAAAAAAAAAAAAAGGAGAAGCAAGTTCCTTAGAAGGAAAAGGAAGTTTGGAAGTTTTTGAGAAATGTTAACAGAGAGGTGACTTATGGAAATGGTGAGATCTGATCAGCCAGCAGATGAGAAAATACCCCCAGAGAACCAACCTGGGGTTACAAAGTTAATATAAAGGAACAGGCCAGTCTGTTTGAACTGTAATTGTAGTGGCAGGTCTGGGCCAGGTGGCCGCTTAGCAGAAGAGTTGAGACAGACCTGGCCTCGGCCAGCTGTTCTGTGGCTCACTGCTCGGCCCTCACTGTCTACAACCTGCTACCTCTGCACAGCAGGTGCTCAGTGAGTTTGCTAGCTTGGCAACAACACCCAGGTACAAAGCCCCAGTGCTAGAGAGCAGAGCAGCCAGCAGGTCCTCCAGAGGAAGGTATTCCAGCAGCGCACAGGCCCCAGGCAAAGCTGGGCTGTGCCAGTGCCCCAAGCTCAGTGAGGAGGCTGGAGGAATCTCATGTTAGAGCAGGCCTGAACTGACGCTGCCTCAACAGTGCTGGTCGAGCGCTGGCTGCAGGCATTCTAAGCTGCGCCATCTCTTCCTATTGCAGAGACCATCTGCCCGAGTGGCTGCAAATGTGCTGCATTTAAGCCTCTGGGGTGAACAGATTCTGGCCCTGAAGAATCTGCAAATGGACAAGATGATCGGCTGGCTCCTGCAGCAGTCAGCTGCTACTTTGCTGGCTGACAGGCTGGTGAAGAGCAGGGTCGAAACAAAGCTGCAGATGTTGTTTCTAGCTAACCTGGAGTGTGAGGCGCTCTGCCAGGCAGCCCTTCTCCTGCGCTCATGGAGGGCAGCCCCATGACCGCTCTACTCATGCTACTACACTGTTACTAAAGGACCTGATCTGGCAGCATCTGTGTCATGGTGGTGTGTGAAGGCCAGAGGAAGTGGCTTGGCTGGGAGAGTGGGAGTTGGACAAGCTGGAATCGGGGGGCTGGTCAGCCAAGGAGGGACCTGGAACGCAGTAAACGAATATAAGCCAGGAACAGATGAGGTTGTAGCTATTAACTCTAGCCGTGCTGGTTTAGATAAACATACAACCCATCTCTGCTTACACCCGCCTATCTGTAGAATTAGGACGGCAGTCCAAATCAGGATTTGGCGAGCTCTGAAGGCCAGGTAAGAAATTTAGTCCTTTCAGTCTTCACTCAGCTGTCTCTGAAGCATGCAGGCCAGTGACTACGGCTGGATTCCAACACTGCAGCTCTAGCTGAAATTTGGTTTTTATTCTCCCCAGATTTTGTTTTGTTTTGTTTTTTGGTCTTTTTGAGAATCTCTCTATAGCCCTAGCTGACCTGGAACTCTCTATGTAGACCAGGCTGGCCTCAAGCTTAAGAGATCTGCCTGCCTCTCTGCCTCCCAAGTGCTAGGATTGAAGATGTGCACACACTCAGCTCCAAATTTTTTTTTTCTAACCACTTATAAACATAAAAAATAAACTTTTAGTTTGTAAGTATAAGAGGCAGGCCAGCAGGGCCCACAGGGGAGTTTACCAACCTGGAGACTAGATGCATTCAAAAGGCCTCTTTTTTTTATTATTATTTATTTTTTTTGTATGTGCATGAATGTATTGTCTGCATGCAGGTCTGTGCACCCGTGTCGTGCAATGCCGCGGAGGTCAGAAGAGGGTCTCGGATTCCCCTGGAACTGGAGTTCTCCTGGAATTGGAGTTATAGACGGTTTTCAGCCGCCATGTGGGTGCTGGGGATCGAACCTGGGTCCTCTGTAAGAGCGGTCGGCGCTCTTAACCGCTAGGCCATCTCTCCAGCCCCAGGCCTAACTCTTTAAAAGAAGGCTCACTGACCACTAGGCCAGTGAGCTAAAGGCAATGTGAGGTTAAGCCATATGCTCATCCATCCAAGGACTAAGTTCTCCATACCAGGGGAGTTACACTCGCTGCTACTGCTAACCAGAAAGCCCTTCCTAACCTTGTCTGTCCTCATAGCCTCACAGTGTATAAGTGGCTACACTGATCTGGTAGATGAAGCTCGGCTGAGGGTGTAGACCTGTGCTCTGTATTACAGAGCATCCCACACAAGCAGTGGCTGTGGGTGGCTGTCTACTCCTAGTGCCAGGGCGGGGCCAGGATCTGTGTGAAGTGGCCATGGCACCAGTCAGCACGTGTTACCTGGGCTAAGGATAACATAGCTGCAAGTCAGTATGTTCAGGATGAGCAAGAACTATCAGCTGGAGGTAGGGAGCCCCACACAGTGGAGACACCTGGAACAGCCTGCACAGTGCAACAGGGAATGTGTTTCTACAGTGATCCTCCCATCACTTCTGAATTCATCCAGCACAGCTAAAAGCACAGTGAGGACGTTTAACAGTGTGGCACTTGAACTTGCTGATTTCCTTTGGCTAGTATTTCTTGCAGGAATTCTGAGACATTAAATGCAAATTTACAACACAGAGTACACATTGCTGAACTGAGTACTTGGCTTTCAGTATGATTCTCACACATATCCTAAAGGTAAGACTCACATAAAGAGCCCCTTTAAGAATGCCGGCACAGGGGGCTTGGGAGAGAGCACTGTTTGCTCTTGAGGAGGACCCTTTCCTTTCCTCAAACCCCACCTATTCCCAACTGGCTAGCACTCCAGTTCCAGGGGATGCTTCTTCTGGGCTCTATGGGCATTGCATGGACAAGTGCACTTACATACAAACACATAAAAAAAAAAAAAAAAAAAAAAAAAAAATTTTTTAAAAAGATAGTCTTTGACAAGTCATTCCTTGTGGGACTGGATCTTTGTGTGTGGCTGGAAGCGAGAAATTGTAAGACATGTCCCAGAAGATCTCCAGTTATTGATATCTTTGTGGGCTTTCAGAGTTATCTGTAGCCAGACGATTTGGGATATTACAAAGATTCTTGCTTAGCCCTATCTCTGCAAAATTCCAAGCCCCTTCCCTTGAGGCATTGAGCAAAATGTAACACTTTTAGTTACCTTTTGCACAAACCGGAGTTCTGCGCCCCCCCCCAATTAGAACTAGGTTGGCTCACCCCTCCCTACTGCCTGCTCCCCTCACTTCCTTGCCTAAAGCACTGTAGTCTTGAATCTATAGACCTCACTGACAGAAAAATAAACGGAGTGCCTATCCTCCCTGGCTCTCCAAGAGTGTGTGTGAGTCTGCTCAATTTTTCCTATGGTTGATCTCCAGTGGTATTCCCTCCCCGCTTCTTGCAGGAGCAAAGCCCAGAGACTGCACCATCTGCAGGACAGAGCAGTCCCTGAGCTGAGCCAATAGGGAAGGACAGGCGTGTGGAGCTGTGCAGTGTGGGACTCAAAGACACCACACCCAACAATTCCTAGAGTGGATCCCTGCCATCATAAAGTGCAACGGGGCCGGGTGCCCTGTAAGGGCAACGGTTCTCTTTATTTTAGAAATGGGGAGTGACTGGATATGAAAAATGCCACACGGCAATTCAAGATGGGAAAACACACAAAACTGTTCCGGGCCTCCCACCCCTTGGTACTCAATGCATCACCCACTGAGGTAAGGCTGCCATTTTCCCATGGCCTAAAAAAAAAAAAAAAAAAAAAGAAACACAATCCACCCTAATAAAATCCTCTGCCCATCTCCCTGCTGCACAGTCCTGGGCTCTGGCCCCTCAGTCAGACTTCTCCTTCTCCTTCATGTGTAAGAAGACGATGCTGAAGATGAAGAGTCCAGCCATCATGGAGAAGGCACTGGCGTAGTAGGGATAGGCTGAGGGGATGAAGCGCTCGTACTGCGTGTGCTGGAGTGGCCGCACGGACACCTGCAGCAGAACAGAGGTCGGACCCTGCATGCAAGGAGAGCCACGCAGGAACCTGCTGGTCAGCACCAGGGACTGCCCCCTGCTTACCTGAGTGGAAGAGTACAGGTGTGTGTAGGCCGAAGCCGGTTTGTATCTACTTTATAACTGGAATACACCATACCCATCCTGCAGCTTGAAAACTGGAACACTGTCTTGCTCCTGGGAAGGGACACACACAACCAGGAGGGTTTCCCAGCATTCCTCAGCCAAGCACAGGCAGCTGCCCCTTGTGGCCTGCTCTGGCCAGAGTCATACGTACCTTTCCTCTTTAAGAAGGTCCTCACAAAAGGGTCGATTCGCACAAACTCCAGCTGAATGTCATCACCATCAAAGGGGACCCACTTGCCATTGGAGAGTTGTTCAATCACGATGCTGTACTCCTGAGATAAAAGGCTGGGTTAGCCAGGAGCGGTCAGTGGCTGAAAGGTACCACCACCCACAGGCAAAGCTGCTCGTAATTCCTACCCCAGGGATTTGGTAGGGACTGTGGAAGCCCCTGAAGCCTGCAGTCCCTGAATGCAGTAACTCCTACTGACCGAGCCCAGCCAGCCGGTAACAGCACTTTTGCCTGCCCAGGCCCCGGTGTCCTTAGCAGCGTTTCACAGACACAGAAGCCTCAAAGACCTTCATAAAGGGCAATGGTGATGTGTGCAGGCTTACAAGTGTCGTTGTCTTTTTCACCTAATTCTCTAGCCTAAGACGTCTGCACTGGAGCTCCAACTGGAATGCTCTCCTTGTAACTGTCTGACTCCCCGGCCACAATGTAAACTGGGGACAGGCCTTCCCCATGCTACCTCCTACCGGACACACACAAACTTGAGGTGCTGATTTACCAGCTATCCCGAAGGGCCAGGGTTAGGGCCAGGGTTAGTCAGCTCCACTTCTCCACCAGCTCTCCTGGTGGGCTAAGGAAAAGATTCATCCTTCTGTATGCTCGAGGCCCAGCACCAAAATGTTCAGTAAAATACTTCTGAGCTGATGTACCCGGTAGAAACGTTGCCCATCCCAAAAGTTCTTACCACCAGGTCAGTGACAGTGTAGGCACTGGGCGGGGCAGCCTCGACCACACGATGATGGGACACAGGCCCCACACGGAGGACGCCCTCTTCCTTGAACACCCAGCGAGAGAGGGCCACAGCTAGCTCATAGTTGCCTGTCTGAGAATACCTGCAGAAGGGAGAGGAGAGGCTGGAGCCCTGCAGCACATTCCTGCTGGTGCCTGATGGGCCAAGTGGGGCATGTCTGCTCTCCAAGGGGGCCTCACGCAGCAAGCGCGGCTCTCCAAGGGGGCCTCAAGCAGCAAGCGCGGGCCTTCCAAGGGGACCTCCACGCCACTCACGCATGGCTCTCCAAGGGGGCCTCACACACCCACAGGTTAAAGGGATCCCACAATTTGGGAGGTAGGTGGATCTTGAGGCGTTGATTGGCCATGCCTGGTATACATAGGGTCAGTTTCTAGGCAGCAGGGCTTATCCTCGTAAGACCCCTCTTTCACTCAAAAGAGAATGCTTGGAAGATTGCATGGGATGGTGATGCAATGGTGTATATGTGCAATAGGCACGTATTTTTTGGTGCTGGGGATTGAAGCCAGGCCTTATGTGTGTCAGGCCAGGGCTCTAGTACCAAGCACACTCTATTACTAAATACAATTTCCTAGGAGGAATGCTGGAGATTAGGGGACACTGCCACCCTGAAGAGTGTGCAGTCCCAGCACCAGCAAAACAGCAACAAAGCTGCCCCTGAAGAATCTGGAGGCCTTGAAAGGCACATACCTCAAATGCATGCTAAAAGGCTGCCTTTCTCCACACACAGACCCAAGCCCCACTTTACCTCTGGGCACCAGGGGTGGCCTTCTGCACTGCCGAGTTGAAGAAGGCATCACTGAAGAAATCCAGAGAGCCACTGAAGACGACCCGGGCATTGTTCCTGGCCTGGAGCCCAGCAATGAGGAGGGTGTTCTTCCCCACTGCATGGGGGTACTGGGAACAGAGGGAGGTAGTCACCTGACCAGGATGAAGTACAGGCAAGCCACCATAGCAAGTGGACAGCAGGCAAGTGGACACCACAGCAAGTGGACACCTACCTGGTTATGCCACACCCACCTGAGGGGGACCTGTCTGTGACCCCTTGCACCCATTCGCACCAACTCACCCCTTCATTGGTCTCAGCAAAGCCTGCCTTCTTCAAATACAAGTGCTTTGTGACCAGGCCCAGGAGCCGGAGGCTCAAGGCTACAAAGGCTCTTACCTGGGTGATGGGTTTGTCTGGGAAGAAGGAATAAGAAGTTGAAGAGCCCGTCAGGATATCCAAAACCAAGGGATTGTCAGGGTCTGCCACCATTCTGCAGCGGGAAAGGAGAAGAGTCCGGCACTGAGGGGAGCCCAGCCCTAGGACATCAGATTCCTGAGACCGTTCCTTCCACGGAGTTCTTTTTCCTCCCAAAGATGAAAATTATTTTCTTGTTTCCCTTCCTTTCTCATTTTATCATTTATGACCGGGTATCAGTATGTTCCAATCCTTCTGTCACAGTCTTTTAAATGCAGGCATGCACTTCCCCTGGCCTGACAGGAAGGAGTTCCTTTCCCCCCACATATAGCCAACCTTCAGGATGCCTCTTTTACAAGTAAGTCTTGGGGTGGCGCTGCTTAGCCTAGCGGTTAAGAGCACGACTGCTCTTACAGAGGACCGGGGTTCGATCCCAGCACCACATGGCGGCTTGGAGAACCGTCTGTAAACCCAATTCCAGGAGAACTCCTAGTTCCAGGGGCATCCGACACCCTTCTCTGACCGCCGGGCAGCATTGCACAAACATGGGTGCACAACACCAGTCTACATGCGGACAGTACACTTGTACACATACAAACATAAATAAAATTAAAAAAAAACACAAAAACAGTTAAGTTTCTTGGCCGGCTGTGGTGGTGACCGCCTTTCATTCCTAGCACTGGGAGGCAGAGGCAGGAGGATCTTTGTGAGTTCAAGGCCAGCCTGGTCTACAGAGTGAGTTCACAGGCCAGCTGGGGCTCCAGGGGGACTGTCTCCAAAAGACAAAAAAAAAATAAATATAAATAACAAATTAAAATAAGTCTGGCGATAGAAAGATGGCCTAGGGTTAGAGCACCGTACTCTCTTGCAGAGGACCTCGGGTCAATCCCAGCACCCACACGGCAAACAGTCCATAACTCCAAATCCAGAAGAACTCCAATTCCACGGGAATCAGACACCCTCTTCTAACCTCTGAGCATTGCACGACACGGGTGCACAGACCTACATTGAGACAGTACATTCATACACATCAAGAATAAATAAAATAAAATTAAAAACATAAAAAAAAAAAAGAGCACTGACTCTCTTGCAGAGGGGCCCTGGTTCAATTCTCAGCCCATCATGGTGGCTAAGAACCATCTTTATAGGCCAGGTGTGGTGGTGCAGCATTTAATCCCCAGCACTCCAGGAGGAGAGGGCAGGTGTATCTCTTTGAGTTCAACCGGACCAGCCCGGTCTATAGAGCAAGCTCCAGGCCAGCGGGGACCATAGGGAGACCCTGTCTCAAAAAAAAAGTTATATCACCTGGGGGAAGTAACAATCCGAGTAAACCCTAGGCCTTTGTGTCCACGCAACGAAAGTGGAGTGACCCCTAGCATTGTTTCTCTCAGGTTCTGCGGGCTCCCTGCTCACTCACCCAACTCCTCGGAAGAGAACGGGGTTTAGGGATGACTTCCCAACTATGGTTGGGGCCTTCAGCAGGTTCTCAGTGTCGGCCACGATGAGAGTATGCTGCAAAGGAAAAGGGGAAGGCAGTGTTAAGCAGGGTCAAGAGGGTCCCCAGGGCAGGGGGTCCCTCCTGCCTTCCTCTTGGTCTCTTGGCAAAGCTGAGCTTTGTTATGTACACAGACACAGGAAGGTAACGCATCTGATTACCTGGCCAAGGTCTGAGACGTCATAGTTGTGATGGTCAATGACAGCAGTCTTCTCCTCATCAAATTCAATCCCACATTCACTGCCCAGCTCTCGAAGAGGATCACCTGCATAGATAGACCCAAAGATGTCTGGCCGAGCCCTGACTAGTAGGCCTGGCCACATGGGTTACAGCTTCCTCACGCCTCACCCCCTCCTGGTCAGCCCCAGTGCTCAGCCAGCAACTGGACATGACACCGCCCCCAGAGTGCAGAACTGGAGTTGATGAAACAAAACAACCTGGCCCTCCGTCTTCCTTCCACAAGGACACAGTGACCAGGTTCTGCACGAATGCCCTTAGCAAAGCTGCAGCCAACACTGGCGTGGCCAAGCCTGGATCTACCAATCCTTGTCATCATCCCACTGAGAAGAATATGAGATTAAAGCCTGTCACTAATGAGAAACAATGTAGTTCTCTCTCTACCACTGTGAATCTTGGAAACATTCAAAACCAGAAAACAACAAAAAGCTACCCACTGCCTCCCCTGACTTCTTTCCATACGGAAAACCTAACAGAGCAGAACAAAGCAAATAATGGGAAAAACTCAGCCAGGATCCTCACTGCCTCTGCTCACAGGACAGCACAGGAGGGGCCCAGGGCCAAATGGCCCTGCAGTTCCCTCACTGCCTCCTTGCCAGGGCCCATCCCTACCAGCAGCCTCCTTGACAGCTCCTACGTGTACAGCTCTCTAAGCTCCCTGGAGAACTAACTGCTTGATAGCTCTGGGACTTCCCAAGAAAGACTTACCAATGTCGGAGCTGGCGGCCACCAAGACACTGCCGCCACCATCGATGAAGGCACTGATGGTCTCCACGTTGATGTTGCCACCAAAATCTGAATACGCCCATACAGTGACCAGGGGAATCCTGTCCCCATGCCCTGACACCTGGATAGGAGTGGGAAACTCTGCTGAGCCACTTCAGTTGATCTGAGTGGGTTGTCACCCAGCCCAAAACAAGAGAGTAAACTCACCACACTTGCTCCCTGGCACAAACCCGAGTTCCCAAACAAAGGCTCAAAGTAACAGCTCAGAGTTATTTACATGAAGTCACCTCCTTGTGACACTTGTCAAAAGTGGGAGCACCTTATTTTTTGTTTTTTTTTTAAGAGTTCTTTTTTTTTTTTAATTTTATGGATTTATTTTTTTTATGTGTATGAATTGTATACCTATTGTATGTGAAATGTGCCCATATTGTACAGTGACCACAGAGACCAGAAGATGGCACTGGATCCCTGGGAACTGGAGTTTTCTCCTGGAACTGGAGTATCCTAGACGGTTCTCAGCCCCATGTGGGTCCTGGGGATTTCGAACACCGGGTTCCTCTGCAGATGCGGTAGTCGCTCTTACCCGATATAGGCCATCCCTCCAGCCCGGGAGCACCATATTTCATGTCCTTCTGCTCAAAAACTGCTGATTTATTTTCTTGTTTCTTTCTTTTTTGGTTATTTCAAGAAAGGGTTTCCATTTTAGTCCCAGCTGGCCTGGATCTCACTTGTAGCACCAGATAGCCTTGAACTCACAGAGCCATTCGCGCCTGCCTCTGCCTCTGCGTCTGGGATAAAGGTGTGCGCACCCACGATCGGCCTGCTGCATTTTCTACTCCCTATTTCCCACTGCAATGTTGTTCAGATGGCTACAGGCACCTCTCAACCTGGGTCACACCTGGGGCCACCTAACAGTTTCCTACCAATGTCACTCTGCCTATGCTGTTGGAGAAAGAGCACTTGGGAATTCATAGATGACACTGTCACTTGACAGTAGTGCTCACAAGAATAACCGTCTTGTCCTCCACCAGGCCTACATGCTTACATCCACATTATCCACAGCAGAACTGTTCATGCCTGTTCTAAACATGATCACCGAAAGGAGTAGTTGCTTTCCAACATTTGCAAGGATGCAGTCAAATCCTGATGGGAGCAACTGGCTCATTCAGGTAACCTCTGCCATAAGCCTCCAAACTGGTACCACACGGGGTTTACTGGGTTCTCCCACGTGACTCTGATGTTCAACATAAGGTGATCCACTTATCTGTTAGCATATTATATGCTGGGAAGAAAAATGAAGAGAACAACAGGGGAAGAGAGCCCCTGATACTGACACTGATGGAAGGAGGAGCAGAACAGCAACAGCATGCAGCCCGAGCATGCTGGGCAGAGTAGACAACAGGTGTGAAGTCTTTGAAGTGGGGTGGGCTGCACCAGGAGCCAGGTGAGTAAGTGGGTACTGGAGGTTTCCCATGTGTCAGGGGGGCTGGGGCTGTGGGAAGTCACTGGAAGAGTCTTTGAGTCGGAGTAGGAAACCAACATGACTTCCTTTCTGTTCTAAAAGAAATAGGGTCGCTGGGCTTTGTGGTGCACACCTTTATCCTAGCACTTGGGTAGCAGATGGGGCAGGCGGATCTTTGTGAGTTCCAGGCCACGCCGATTCTACAGAGTGAGTCCAGGACAGCTGGGGTACAGGAGGAACCCTTGTCTCGAAAAGACCAATCAATCAATTCAATCAATCAATTCCAATAACTTAATTAAATGAAAAGAAATAGGGTGGAGCTGGGTATGTAAGGGTGGGAAGCCTGTGTGCTAGAAAGCACTGTGAAGCCAGGCTATGTTCCCAGACCACAGGCAAAAGATGAAGAAGGGAGGGGAGCCTTCCTAAGGGACCGGAAGGTAAAACCACTGCAGCCTGGGAAAAAAACACTTCAGGGATTTGGCAGAACCCATGCTCGTGAGAACTACAGAATACAAGGCAGCTGCCAAGACTGTCTATGCCTCACCCACTGAAAGGAGGGATGGAGGGAATATTACCCCAGACAAGGAACTTGAGTCCTTTTCGTACAAAGAATGGAGCAAATGGGGAATGGATATTACTAAAAATTCTTCAGCTGGACAATATATATCTATTTGTAGTTTCTTAGTCTACCCGCTGCCGAATGCTTTTTAGAAGGCAATCAATATTAATAACATGGCAATTCTTTGCACACTGGCAAACCAAGCAAGGACTTCTTATCAGGCCTTCTGCAGAAAAAAAACAAAAAAAAAGCAAAAAAATCTCCTTTTCCACAATAGCAGCAGTTCTGCACCAACATCTGACTCCACCATCCTTAGCTGTATCTTTTTGAAAGATGACCTCTCCAGGGCCCACGTTGGAATTAACGTTTTCTGGGCTCAGCAACGGTGCCCTGACCAGCAACTCATCCTGAGACCCAGAACACATCCAAGAACCACAAGAAGGCAATGAATGAGTCCTGGGCCTCTAATCCCAGTTCCAGGGGCAACGCGCTGTCCTTACCTTCCACCGAGGGGGAGAAGATGATGAGATTGTCATAGAGGAACTCCCCGTACTTAATGAGAGACAAGCTGGGGTCATCGGCGGTCTTGAAGGTGAGTTCAAAGCCCCGGTCTGGAGAAGAAAACGGATCGCAATTATGATCGCGCGCTGCAGACGTGGTAAAGTCCCTGCCTCAGAGGCGACCAGTGCGGGCGATGGAGCGGCCGCCCTCGGATGTTGTTGCAGCGGCCCGGCACCTCTACGACCTCGCGTGCCCCTCGGAACCCGCGCTCACCCCTCAGGCTCCGGAAGAACAGCGAGTGCGTGTCCCGCACGTTGAGGTTGTCCAGCAACACGAGGGTTCGGGGACCGCTGGCGCAGCCGCAGCCGACCACGGCCAGCAGCAGCCCAAGGACGGACCAGGCATGGGAGGCGCAACGCGGCTCCATCTTTCCCAGGTGCCCGAGACCAGCACCTGAACACGGGAAGTATCCTGTCCGCGCTTCTCCAATAGCCTGTCCAGGCGGTGGAGTCCCAGCCGGAAGTGATCGGGCAACTCCACCGACTGCGGGCGGAAAAGCAGGGAGCNGGGGGGGGGATACAGAAAGACATGAAACCTTTTCATCAAACCCTTGCAATTCAAATCTTAAAACTAACTATGGGAAAAGATTTGTTTGTTCCAACAGGACAAAACGTCACCAACTTAACGGCTGAGAAAGAAAAGATACAGGTTTGCATTGAGTAGGATGTACCAAAAAGTGGCAACGGAAAGGCTGACCCGTCTGAACATTCAAAGGAAGAAAAGCCTCAGATTGCCATAAACATCGAACCCCTCTGTGGATCCTACATGTAACAACTAGTTATAATGAGTCCTAATGAAACTTACCTTCTAGGTGCCACAAAGGTTCTGATATGAGAGACTTCCTTGCCTTCCCACCCATAGAACAAGGAGAAATATGACAATGATGAGGTCGCTCCCCAACTGTAAATTGGAGACAACTATTGTAGAGGTAATCTCTTATAAAACCGGTAAAACTGCTTTCTTTAATTGACTACTAGACATGGGAACTGTGGAAGGGATTACTCTCTGTTCAGAACCAAATATAATACTAAAGTCCTAGGGCTATGCACTCAGGCAAAATATATTAATACAGGAGCTCTGACATCAGCAATGGATTGTTCTACCAGGTGGATGTTGGCCAGGGGATCCAAGGCCCCACAAAAGGTAAGGGCTCCTTGCCTCTAAGTTGGGATACCTACAGGAGGAGAGGCAATAAGACCCTGCTGCCGAAGACCTGACGTTAACATGGGAGGGATGTATTGAGACCACACATGCAAGTGTACAGATGGCCTCTGGAATGCCAGAGAGTGTTACCAAAGGCCACTAAACCAATAAAGCAAATATGGGTCTCCCTGAGTCAAGCAAGACTCCACCGTCAGCACCAGCTACACCTCACCTGCCTGGAAATACTGTGCAGCAGTGGCAGCCATATGCCTGTATATCCCAAATCTAATTGGCTATTACCTCTCTCCTTGGAATAACCCATGGCTGATGCCACAAGCTTACATCCTCTAATGGTTAGGAGATGTTATAAGCCACAGTAAGACCCTGGCATATTTTGCAGAAAAAACACAATTCATGGATTAACATACCATCCAAACATCTGTGTCTATACCAAAGTAACCTACCATAACTTTTTAAACAGTACTGTTTAAATACCTATATATCTAAATGCCTGTGCTTCATTAGTAGGACTGAATGGTTATTCCTGGACAAACTGTCAGCCCATGAAAGGAAACAGCCAGAATTGACCAGAGTCCAAAACAACAGCTCCAGAGAAAGTAGACTGTTTTGCTTCTCATCCACCTGTGCCCCTTTTCTAAGCCTAGGGAACAATCTGCAGAAGAGGGGCATGGTAGAATGTAAGGGCTGTGATTGGGGTGAATGGTGAAACTACAACAATATAGTCTGGACAAAAGAAAAAGAAACACAATCCACCCTAATAAAATCCTCTGCCCATCTCCCTGCTGCACAGTCCTGGGCTCTGGCCCCTCAGTCAGACTTCTCCTTCTCCTTCATGTGTAAGAAGACGATGCTGAAGATGAAGAGTCCAGCCATCATGGAGAAGGCACTGGCGTAGTAGGGATAGGCTGAGGGGATGAAGCGCTCGTACTGCGTGTGCTGGAGTGGCCGCACGGACACCTGCAGCAGAACAGAGGTCGGACCCTGCATGCAAGGAGAGCCACGCAGGAACCTGCTGGTCAGCACCAGGGACTGCCCCCTGCTTACCTGAGTGGAAGAGTACAGGTGTGTGTAGCCGAGCCGGTTGTAATCTACTTTAAACTGGAATACACCATACACATCCGGCAGCTTGAACTGGACACTGTACTTGCCTCCTGGGAAGGGACACACACAACCAGGAGGGTTTCCCAGCATTCCTCAGCCAAGCACAGGCAGCTGCCCCTTGTGGCCTGCTCTGGCCAGAGTCATACGTACCTTTCCTCTTTAAGAAGGTCCTCACAAAAGGGTCGATTCGCACAAACTCCAGCTGAATGTCATCACCATCAAAGGGGACCCACTTGCCATTGGAGAGTTGTTCAATCACGATGCTGTACTCCTGAGATAAAAGGCTGGGTTAGCCAGGAGCGGTCAGTGGCTGAAAGGTACCACCACCCACAGGCAAAGCTGCTCGTAATTCCTACCCCAGGGATTTGGTAGGGACTGTGGAAGCCCCTGAAGCCTGCAGTCCCTGAATGCAGTAACTCCTACTGACCGAGCCCAGCCAGCCGGTAACAGCACTTTTGCCTGCCCAGGCCCCGGGTCCTTAGCAGAGTCCACAGACACAGAAGACTCAAAGGCACCTTCATCCCAGGGCACTGGTGAGTGTGCAGGCTTCCAAGTGTGTTGTCTTTTTTCCCCTAATTCTCTAGCCTAAGAAGTCTGCCCTGAAGCTCCAACTGGAATGTCCCTTGTAAGTCTGACTCCCCTGGCACAGGTAAACGGGACAGGCCTTCCCACTGCTACCCTCCTACAGCGACACAACAACTGAGGTGCTGATACCAGCTCTCCCGAAGGGGTCCAGGGTTAGGGCCAGGGTTAGTCAGCTCCACTTCTCCACCAGCTCTCCTGGTGGGCTAAGGAAAAGATTCATCCTTCTGTATGCTCGAGGCCCAGCACCAAAATGTTCAGTAAAATACTTCTGAGCTGATGTACCCGGTAGAAACGTTGCCCATCCCAAAAGTTCTTACCACCAGGTCAGTGACAGTGTAGGCACTGGGCGGGGCAGCCTCGACCACACGATGATGGGACACAGGCCCCACACGGAGGACGCCCTCTTCCTTGAACACCCAGCGAGAGAGGGCCACAGCTAGCTCATAGTTGCCTGTCTGAGAATACCTGCAGAAGGGAGAGGAGAGGCTGGAGCCCTGCAGCACATTCCTGCTGGTGCCTGATGGGCCAAGTGGGGCATGTCTGCTCTCCAAGGGGGCCTCACGCAGCAAGCGCGGCTCTCCAAGGGGGCCTCACGCAGCAAGCGCGGCCTCCAAGGGGACCTCACGCACCAAGCATGGCTCTCCAAGGGGGCCTCACACACCCACAGGTTAAAGGGATCCCACAATTTGGGAGGTAGGTGGATCTCTGAGAGTTTGAGGCCAGCCTGGTATACATAGGGAGTTCTAGGCCAGCCAGGGCTACATAGTAAGACCCCCATCTCAAAAGAGAATGATGGAAGATGCAGGAGGTGATGCAATGGGTGTCATATGTGCAATAAGGCACCGTCATTTTTGGTGCTGGGGATTGAAGCCAGGCCTTATGTGTGTCAGGCCAGGGCTCTAGTACCAAGCACACTCTATTACTAAATACAATTTCCTAGGAGGAATGCTGGAGATTAGGGGACACTGCCACCCTGAAGAGTGTGCAGTCCCAGCACCAGCAAAACAGCAACAAAGCTGCCCCTGAAGAATCTGGAGGCCTTGAAAGGCACATACCTCAAATGCATGCTAAAAGGCTGCCTTTCTCCACACACAGACCCAAGCCCCACTTTACCTCTGGGCACCAGGGGTGGCCTTCTGCACTGCCGAGTTGAAGAAGGCATCACTGAAGAAATCCAGAGAGCCACTGAAGACGACCCGGGCATTGTTCCTGGCCTGGAGCCCAGCAATGAGGAGGGTGTTCTTCCCCACTGCATGGGGGTACTGGGAACAGAGGGAGGTAGTCACCTGACCAGGATGAAGTACAGGCAAGCCACCATAGCAAGTGGACAGCAGGCAAGTGGACACCACAGCAAGTGGACACCTACCTGGTTATGCCACACCCACCTGAGGGGGACCTGTCTGTGACCCCTTGCACCCATTCGCACCAACTCACCCCTTCATTGGTCTCAGCAAAGCCTGCCTTCTTCAAATACAAGTGCTTTGTGACCAGGCCCAGGAGCCGGAGGCTCAAGGCTACAAAGGCTCTTACCTGGGTGATGGGTTTGTCTGGGAAGAAGGAATAAGAAGTTGAAGAGCCCGTCAGGATATCCAAAACCAAGGGATTGTCAGGGTCTGCCACCATTCTGCAGCGGGAAAGGAGAAGAGTCCGGCACTGAGGGGAGCCCAGCCCTAGGACATCAGATTCCTGAGACCGTTCCTTCCACGGAGTTCTTTTCTCCCCAAAGAGAAATTATTTCTTGTTTTCCTTTCCTTTCTCATTTGATCATTTATGACAGGGTCTCAGTATGTTCCAATCCTTCTGTCACAGTCTTTTAAATGCAGGCATGCACTTCCATGGCTGACCAGGAAGAGTTCTTTCCCAATAGCCAAACATTCAGGATGCCTCTTTTAAAAGTAAGTCTTGGGGCTGGAGAGATAGCCTAGCGGTTAAGAGCACCGACTGCTCTTACAGAGGACCGGGGTTCGATCCCCAGCACCCACATGGCGGCTGAGAACCGTCTGTAACTCCAATTCCAGGAGAACTCCAGTTCCAGGGGAATCCGACACCCTCTTCTGACCTCCGCAGCATTGCACAACATGGGTGCACAAACCTACATGCAGACAGTACACTTGTACACATACAAAAATAAATAAAATTAAAAAAAAAAAAAAAAGTAAGTCTTGGCCGGGCGTGGTGGTGAACGCCTTTAATCCTAGCACTTGGGAGGCAGAGGCAGGAGGATCTTTGTGAGTTCAAGGCCAGCCTGGTCTACAGAGTGAGTTCCAGGCCAGCTGGGGCTACAGGGAGACCCTGTCTCCAAAAGACCAAAAAAAAAAATAAATAAATAAAAAATAAAAGTAAGTCTTGAGCTAGAAAGATGGCCTAGTGGTTAAGAGCACCGACTGCTCTTGCAGAGGACCCGGGTTCAATCCCCAGCACCCACACGGCGGCTGAGAACCCTCTTTAACTCCAGTTCCAGGGGAATCCTACACCCTCTTCTGACCTCTGAGGCATTGCACGACACGGGTGCACAGACCTACATGCAGACAGTACATTCATACACATACAAGAATAAATAAATAAAATTAAAAAAAAAAAAAAAAAAGAGCACTGACTGCTCTTGCAGAGGACCTGGGTTCAATTCTCAGCACCCACATGGTGGCTAAGAACCATCTTTATAGTGCCAGGTGTGGTGGTGCAGGCCTTTAATCCCAGCACTCAGGAGGCAGAGGCAGGTGGATCTCTGTGAGTTCAAGGCCAGCCTGGTCTATAGAGCAAGCTCCAGGCCAGCTGGGACCATAGGGAGACCCTGTCTCAAAAAAAAGTTTATATCACCTGGGGGAAGGAACATCCCGAGTAACCCTAGGCTTGGTGTCCACGCAAAGAAAGTGACCCCTCGCTCTCTCAGGTTCTGCGGGCTCCCTGCTCACTCACCCAACTCCTCGGAAGAGAACGGGGTTTAGGGATGACTTCCCAACTATGGTTGGGGCCTTCAGCAGGTTCTCAGTGTCGGCCACGATGAGAGTATGCTGCAAAGGAAAAGGGGAAGGCAGTGTTAAGCAGGGTCAAGAGGGTCCCCAGGGCAGGGGGTCCCTCCTGCCTTCCTCTTGGTCTCTTGGCAAAGCTGAGCTTTGTTATGTACACAGACACAGGAAGGTAACGCATCTGATTACCTGGCCAAGGTCTGAGACGTCATAGTTGTGATGGTCAATGACAGCAGTCTTCTCCTCATCAAATTCAATCCCACATTCACTGCCCAGCTCTCGAAGAGGATCACCTGCATAGATAGACCCAAAGATGTCTGGCCGAGCCCTGACTAGTAGGCCTGGCCACATGGGTTACAGCTTCCTCACGCCTCACCCCCTCCTGGTCAGCCCCAGTGCTCAGCCAGCAACTGGACATGACACCGCCCCCAGAGTGCAGAACTGGAGTTGATGAAACAAAACAACCTGGCCCTCCGTCTTCCTTCCACAAGGACACAGTGACCAGGTTCTGCACGAATGCCCTTAGCAAAGCTGCAGCCAACACTGGCGTGGCCAAGCCTGGATCTACCAATCCTTGTCATCATCCCACTGAGAAGAATATGAGATTAAAGCCTGTCACTAATGAGAAACAATGTAGTTCTCTCTCTACCACTGTGAATCTTGGAAACATTCAAAACCAGAAAACAACAAAAAGCTACCCACTGCCTCCCCTGACTTCTTTCCATACGGAAAACCTAACAGAGCAGAACAAAGCAAATAATGGGAAAAACTCAGCCAGGATCCTCACTGCCTCTGCTCACAGGACAGCACAGGAGGGGCCCAGGGCCAAATGGCCCTGCAGTTCCCTCACTGCCTCCTTGGCCAGGGCCATCCCTACCAGCAGCCTCCTTGACAGCTCCTACGTGTACAGCTCTCTAAGCTCCCTGGAGAACTAACTGCTTGATAGCTCTGGGACTTCCCAAGAAAGACTTACCAATGTCGGAGCTGGCGGCCACCAAGACACTGCCGCCACCATCGATGAAGGCACTGATGGTCTCCACGTTGATGTTGCCACCAAAATCTGAAAGAAGCCCCCATACAGTGACCAGGGGAATCCTGTCCCCATGCCCTGACACCTGGATAGGAGTGGGAAACTCTGCTGAGCCACTTCAGTTGATCTGAGTGGGTTGTCACCCAGCCCAAAACAAGAGAGTAAACTCACCACACTTGCTCCCTGGCACAAACCCGAGTTCCCAAACAAAGGCTCAAAGTAACAGCTCAGAGTTATTTACATGAAGTCACCTCCTTGTGACACTTGTCAAAAGTGGGAGCACATATTTTTTTTTTTTTTAAGAGTTCTTTTTTTTTTTTTTTAATTTTTATTTATTTATTTATTTTTATGTGTATGAATGTATTGTCTGCATGCAGGTCTGCGCACCCGTGTCGTGTGATGCCGCGGAGGTCAGAAGACGGTCTCGGATTCCCCTGGAACTGGAGTTCTCCTGGAACCGGAGTCACAGACGGTTCTCAGCCGCCATGTGGGTGCTGGGGATCGAACCCGGGTCCTCTGCAAGAGCGGTCGTCGCTCTTAACCGCTAGGCCATCCCTCCAGCCCCGGGAGCACATATTTCATGTCATATCTGCTCAGAACTGCTGCATTTTCTTTTCTTTTTCTTTTCTTTTTTTGGTATTTTCAAGACAGGGTCTCCCTTTTAGTCCCAGCTGGCCTGGAGCTCACTCTGTAGACCAGGCTAGCCTTGAACTCACAGAGATGCGCCTGCCTCTGCCTCCTGAGTGCTGGGATTAAAGGTGTGCGCCACCACGATCGGCACTGCTGCATTTTCTACTCCCATTTCACACTGCAATGTTGTTCAGATGGCTACAGGCACCTCTCAACCTGGGTCACACCTGGGGCCACCTAACAGTTTCCTACCAATGTCACTCTGCCTATGCTGTTGGAGAAAGAGCACTTGGGAATTCATAGATGACACTGTCACTTGACAGTAGTGCTCACAAGAATAACCGTCTTGTCCTCCACCAGGCCTACATGCTTACATCCACATTATCCACAGCAGAACTGTTCATGCCTGTTCTAAACATGATCACCGAAAGGAGTAGTTGCTTTCCAACATTTGCAAGGATGCAGTCAAATCCTGATGGGAGCAACTGGCTCATTCAGGTAACCTCTGCCATAAGCCTCCAAACTGGTACCACACGGGGTTTACTGGGTTCTCCCACGTGACTCTGATGTTCAACATAAGGTGATCCACTTATCTGTTAGCATATTATATGCTGGGAAGAAAAATGAAGAGAACAACAGGGGAAGAGAGCCCCTGATACTGACACTGATGGAAGGAGGAGCAGAACAGCAACAGCATGCAGCCCGAGCATGCTGGGCAGAGTAGACAACAGGTGTGAAGTCTTTGAAGTGGGGTGGGCTGCACCAGGAGCCAGGTGAGTAAGTGGGTACTGGAGGTTTCCCATGTGTCAGGGGGGCTGGGGCTGTGGGAAGTCACTGGAAGAGTCTTTGAGTCGGAGTAGGAAACCAACATGACTTCCTTTCTGTTTCTAAAAGAAATAGGGTCAGCTGGGCGTGGTGGTGCACACCTTTAATCCTAGCACTTGGGAGGCAGAGGCAGGCGGATCTTTGTGAGTTCAAGGCCAGCCTGATCTACAGAGTGAGTTCCAGGACAGCTGGGGCTACAGGGAGACCCTGTCTCGAAAAGACCAATCAATCAATCAATCAATCAATCAATAAATAAATAAATGAAAAGAAATAGGGTGGAGCTGGGTATGTAAGGGTGGGAAGCCTGTGTGCTAGAAAGCACTGTGAAGCCAGGCTATGTTCCCAGACCACAGGCAAAAGATGAAGAAGGGAGGGGAGCCTTCCTAAGGGACCGGAAGGTAAAACCACTGCAGCCTGGGAAAAAAACACTTCAGGGATTTGGCAGAACCCATGCTCGTGAGAACTACAGAATACAAGGCAGCTGCCAAGACTGTCTATGCCTCACCCACTGAAAGGAGGGATGGAGGGAAATATTACCCCAGACAAGAACTTGAGTCCTTTAGTAAAAAGAATGGAGCAAAGGGGGAAGGGATATTACTAAAACTTCTTCAGCTGGAAATATATATCTATTTGTATGTTCTTATGATCTATCACGCTGCAGAATGCCTTTTTAGAGCAATCAATATTAATAACATGGCAATTCTTTGCACACTGGCAAACCAAGCAAGGACTTCTTATCAGGCCTTCTGCAGAAAAAAAACAAAAAAAGCAAAAAAAACTTCCTTTTCCACAAAGCAGCAGTTCTGCACCAACATCTGACTCCACCATCCTTAGCTGTATCTTTTTGAAAGATGACCTCTCCAGGGCCCACGTTGGAATTAACGTTTTCTGGGCTCAGCAACGGTGCCCTGACCAGCAACTCATCCTGAGACCCAGAACACATCCAAGAACCACAAGAAGGCAATGAATGAGTCCTGGGCCTCTAATCCCAGTTCCAGGGGCAACGCGCTGTCCTTACCTTCCACCGAGGGGGAGAAGATGATGAGATTGTCATAGAGGAACTCCCCGTACTTAATGAGAGACAAGCTGGGGTCATCGGCGGTCTTGAAGGTGAGTTCAAAGCCCCGGTCTGGAGAAGAAAACGGATCGCAATTATGATCGCGCGCTGCAGACGTGGTAAAGTCCCTGCCTCAGAGGCGACCAGTGCGGGCGATGGAGCGGCCGCCCTCGGATGTTGTTGCAGCGGCCCGGCACCTCTACGACCTCGCGTGCCCCTCGGAACCCGCGCTCACCCCTCAGGCTCCGGAAGAACAGCGAGTGCGTGTCCCGCACGTTGAGGTTGTCCAGCAACACGAGGGTTCGGGGACCGCTGGCGCAGCCGCAGCCGACCACGGCCAGCAGCAGCCCAAGGACGGACCAGGCATGGGAGGCGCAACGCGGCTCCATCTTTCCCAGGTGCCCGAGACCAGCACCTGAACACGGGAAGTATCCTGTCCGCGCTTCTCCAATAGCCTGTCCAGGCGGTGGAGTCCCAGCCGGAAGTGATCGGGCAACTCCACCGACTGCGGGCGGAAAAGCAGGGAGCGCAACCGGAAGTTCCCCAGTCGGAGGCGGATTCTCTTGTCTCCTACTGGTGGAATGTTCTCGAGGCTCCGCCTCCTCAAGGAAAAGGACTAATGGTAGGGAGACAGCTCTCTAGCCGCGGCCAATCAACAAGGCTCAGCGTCCTTTGACAACGCAGAGCTATGGCCTTCGGCGGGTTTCGAACCCCCGCCTCGCAGGGGTCTCACCTTCGATACGCTTCTTTCCCGGGCTAGTTCTGATTGCCCAGGACCTGATTGTCGTCTTTCGGACGAGGTCCGGGTTCATCTCGGCCCCCATTGGTCTAGAGGCCCTCACCTTTAGGGAGCAATGGGATGGGGATGTAGGGCCCGGGTGCAGAAACTGCTGGCGGCCGCTCGGGCTGCAAGGATACAGGCCCCGATGGCCAAGACACTGGCCCAGCCATTAAGAAGCTCTTTAAAATCAAGAGGTGGAGGGCCAGTGCGATGACATAACTGGCAAAGGAGCTTGCTGCCAAGCCTGACGACCAGCGAGCGCCGTATTAGTGTAAGGAGAGAACCTACTCCCGCAAGTAGTCCGCTGGCTTCTACATGGGCACCCGCGCACACACACACAATAAATGTAAATGATTAAAAAAAAAAAAAAAAAGCAGCCGGGCGTGGTGGTGCACGCCTTTAATCCTAGCACTTGGAAGGCAGAGGCAGGCGGATCTTTGTGAGTTCAAGGCCAGCCTGGACTACAGAGTGAGTTCCAGGACAGCTGGGGCTATGGGGAGACCCTGTCTTGAAAAGACCAAAAAAAAAAAGCTGGGCTGGAGAGATGGCTCAGCAGTTAAGAGCACTAACTGCTCTTGCAGAGGACCCGGGTTCAATTCCCAGCACCCACATGGCAGATAACAACTGCCTGTAATTCCAGTTCCAGGGGATCTGATGTCTTCTGACTTCCACAGCCATTGCACAGCATGAGTGTATTTACTCACATGTAGGCAATATACAAATAAGAAAGACCTAAAGTAGGAACTGGGCATGGTGGTTTAATCCTAGCACTCGGGAGGTAGAGGCAGGTGGATCTCTGTGAGATAAAGGCCAGACTGGTCTATGTAGTGCATACCAGGCCAACTGGGTCTGCAAGAAAGCCTTGTCTAGAGAGAAACAAACAAAAAAACAAGGTGGACAGTGTTTTAAGAAGTGACATTTGGGGCTGGAGAGATGGCTCAGCGGTTAAGAGCACCGACTGCTCTTGCAGAGGACCCAGGTTCCATTTCCAGCACCCACATGGCAGCTAAGAACTGTCTTTAACTCCAGTTCCAGGGGAATCTGACACCCTCTTCTGACCTCCGCCTAGGCATTGCATGACACGGGTGCACCAACCTACATGCAGACAGTACACTCATACACATAAAAAATAAAAAAAATATATAAAAAGAAGTGACAGTTGCTGGGCATGGTGGTCTAAAGCCCTCTTAGGGGAACACTGGCGGGAGGACAGGGAGGCCTGGTTGGGGCTGCCCTAGGAAGGGCTTGGCAGTTTCTCTCTTAAAGCCTAAAGATAGGCAGCAGCAGGTAGCTGATCACAGAGGCTCACCCCTGAAGTTGCTTTTGCTTTTCTTATGCTTGACTTTGGAGAAACGGATGTCAAGGGGCTCCAGGCGGAAGGGCCCTGGGCTGAGGCATTTCAGGGGTCTGGGTGGGTGGCATGGCAGAGCTGGTGCTGAGGGACGAATCCAGGTGTGGTGGAGAGTTGTGATGCGCTGTGGAGAAGATGGGAGGAATGAGCCAGAAAGCAGGAAAGAAAACACCCACGTGCATGACAGAAGGTTTAGCCAACTCCCACCCTCCAGAGGTCCTGGCTTTGTATCTGGGACCCCTCCGAGGCTGCTCTAGCTGGGGTCTCAGACCTGGTCCCACTTCTTCATCCAAAGGACCTGGGTGCGGTGTAGGGGTCTTTAAACCACTGAGACTTCAGCCTGGAATCCCATGCAAAGCCCAGCCTACCACTTCCTACCATTGTCACCTTGCATAAACCACTTCACCTCTTGTGCCTCAGTTTCCTTATGTGTCACTGGAGAACTGTGCCAGGCATTCAGCTGATGATCTTTTCTTCCCTGTTCAGTCTTCTCCACCTATTCTTCAACTTCACTCTGTCTCTTAGTTTGTTAAGAACTAAGATTTGCTTCTTAGTGATATTTTACCAGAAACTCTGAGGGCTCTGATTTGGTTTTTAAATTTTACATTTGCTTGTTTGGGGTGGGGGCAGGCACATATGTGATAGCTCATGTGTGGAGGTCAAAGGAAAACTTGTGGGAGTCAGTTCTTTCTCTGTCTCTCCCTCTCTCTGCTTCCCTCCCTCCTACCCCACCACCTGGGGCCCAGGGAACCAAGCAGGGCACCATGGCCAACGCCTTTGTTCCCTGAGCCATCTCTCTGGCCTCTCCATTTTTACTTTTTTAATTTTTTTTTTTTTTTTTGGTCTTTTTTGAGAACAGGGTCTCCTTAGCCCCAGCTCTCCTGGAACTCCCTATGTAAGACCAGCTGGCCTTGACTCACAAGAGATCTGCCTTTCCATATTTTGTGCAAGTACATTATCTCACCCAAGTTTGTTGGGATTAAAGGCGTGCAACCACCACGCCTGGCCTCCCATTTTTTACTCTTTTTCTTTTTTTTAAATGAAAAGCTTGATTTTCTTTAAAAAAATTTTTTTTATGTGGTATGAATTATACTGTCTGCATGCAGGTCTGTGCAATCCCGTGTCGTGCAATGCTGTGGAGGGTCAGAAGAGGAAGGCATAAAGATTCCCCTTGGAACTGGAGGTTAAAGACGGTTCTCAGCTGCCCAATGGTGGGTGCTGGGGATCGAACCCGGGTCTGCTGCAAAAGCAGTGAGCCACTCTTCAAACCACTAGGCCAATCTTCTCCAGGGCCCACCATTTTTTTACCTTTTAAGTGAATGATTTTTTTTTTTTTTTTTTTTTTTTTGGATCTTTTTCGAGATAAGGTCTCCCTGTAGTCCCAGCTGTCCTGGAACTCCCTCTGTAGACCAGGCTGGCCTTGAACTCACAAAGATCCGCCTGCCTTTGCCTCACAAGTGCTAGGATTAAAGGCGTGCGCCACCACACCCGGCTGGTGAATGATTTTTCAATTCTTGAAACCCTTTTGCTTTGGGGATCCTTTCTGTGCGCGTCGTCCCCCCCCACCATGACATAATATCAAACAACCTCCTTTGGTGAAAAGTCACCATAGGATCAGAGTAACTTAAGACCTAACCTGCGCACCCTCACGTGCATCATAGGACATGAGCCAGACCCAGCACCTCTCCACAAGCAAACAGAGTGCAGACGGGAGGCTATGGACTGAGCACTGTGATGGTCAGTCTTCACTGTCAACTTGATTGTACTGAGAGATGCCTGAGAAATGAATAAAGCACAGCTTCCTAGTGTGTCTGTGAGGCAGGGGGCGGGTTCCAGAGTAGACTGGCATATGGAGTAGCAAATGAAATGGGAAGATATTCCTTGAAGGTGGGTGCAAATTCCAATAGGCAGGAGGCTCGGATGGACCAAAAAGCAGAAAGAGGGAAGGGGAGGAAAAGTGAGGAAGAAGGAGGAGGAGGAGGGAAGAGGAAGAAGAGGGAGGAGGAGGAGGAGGGCTGGAGAGATGGCTCAGTAGTTAAGAGCATCAGCTGCTCTTGCAGAGGACCTGGGTTCAATTCTCAGCACCTATGTGGCAGCTGACAACCATTGTAACTCCAGTTCCAGGGATCAGATGCCCTCTTCTGACCTATGTGGCCATTGCACATTACAGGTACGCTTACATACATGCAGGCGATACACTCATACGTATAAAATAATAATAAATAAAAATACAAAGGCAGAAGCCTTGCCCTCTCTCTCTGGTTCCCAGCCACCATAGAGCAGCCAAGCAGGCACTCACGGCCATGCGATCCCACTTTTGTCTCCAGCCCAGAGCCGTGGATCAGTGGCCTTGGACTAAAACCTCTGAAGCTCAGAGCCAAAAATCAACATTTCTTCATTTTCTTTTTTTGACAGGGTCTCATATAAACCAGGTTGGTTTTGAACTCTATGTATCCAAAGGTGACCTTAAACTTCTGACCTCTCACCTCCATCTCTCAGGTGCTGGGATTACAGGTATGTACCACTATGTTTGGTTTATGTGTTTATGTCCTGCTTGCTAGGTGAGCCGTCTTCTGACTGAGCTACATCTGAATCCTCTTCTGTTACGATGTTTCTCACAGGTATTTGTTATAGCAGTGAGAACTGACTGGCACCTACTATGTGTCAGGCCATGTCGCCCCAGCACATCTCATCTGATCCTGAAAAATGGGTGTCACCCTCTGCTTTATAGTCAAGGGAACTGAGACTCAGAGAGAGAAAGGATTTTTCTTCTTTTTAACCCAAGTCTTCCTGACTCCAAAATCACCCCCGTGGCACCTCTCCCAGTGAGATGGGGAAGAGGAAGTCAGTGCATAGGACACTCACTGAGGCTGTTCATGGGGTCTGTGCTGAGGATCTGACTAGCCCACTTGGACCGGAAGTAGTTACTGGCAGTATTTTCACTGTCACTCTGACTAAGCATCAGCTTGTACCGGTCTTCCTCCTGCTGAGATTCAAAACCCTTGTGAGTGAAAGCTTTCTTGTCTGAGCAGCCCTTATGGGCCCTCTGTGGGACTTGGGGCTTCTAGACATGGGTGGTGTGGTACTGCCCTGGGCCTCCTGGGGTAGTGACCCAGGGAGCTTGGACCAGGGAGTCACAAGCTCTAGCTGGGCCTATCCTTCCTCCAAATCCTTGCATTAGGAAGTCCCTTCTCTTTCCTCCAGCTCCACCAGGAGCAAGGATGACCCCACGCAGCCCAAATCCCTCAGCACAATACAATGAAAGCAGAACTTGGCACAAGTCCTAACCTTCGATTTTTCTGCTTGTTTTCCTCAGTCTGAATCTCTTCTATCAGAGAACTCTTTCCTCTCTCTCAGTATGGTTCAGTTTGCGGGATCATTCACAGGGTCTGGCACCACTAGGCCAGATTAAGACCTGACTGCACTAATCACAGAGCACCATCTTCCTGAACATAGTAATTGGTTGAAGAGTAGGACTGTGAGCAGGCAGAGCCAATCTGAGCCTTCCACGAGCTTTGTTATAAAGATGCAGTAAGTGCTGGTATGCTTCTTACTTTTGGATCTCCCGTCTGTGGGAGAAACATGAGGAAAGCCAACCCAGAACCTGACTGAGCCTCTAGATCAGCTGCGCCTACAACGGATCTACCTACACAAACCAATGAGTTATTTATTTTGCAGCAACCGTTTTGCTCTCTCTCACTGGGAACTAAAAGTGTTCTGACATAACCTCTTTGTAGTCCCAGGCTAAGATTTTTCTTTTTTATGAAGTTAGGCCACTCTAGCAAATCTAGCCTTAGGGCAGAATGAGACACTGATAGGGGCCACCCTGGGCTACATAGCCCTGGGCTGGTTAGGCAGGTGCATGGCTGGAACTGACTAACCTATGGGTGGATTTCATGGGGCTTTCAGGAAGGGGTTAGCAGATTACAGCCAGTAGGCCAAATGTGGCCTGCAGACTGCCCACAAAGCCTAAACCATTTACCACTGGGTCCCTTTCAGAAAGATTTGCCAACCCCTGCTTTAATGATCACAGTTCTATTGCACTGCAAAACATGGGAAATAGGAAAATCACCTGACTTTGAACTCTCAACTACCCTCTGAGCACCCTTTTACTCTGAGGATGCCAGCTGGGTCCCAGGAAACCAGAACGTCCTATTTGCTTTTTGGGTGGGAGGCTAAACCCTCTGTTATCAGCTGCCCCAAGCTATCAACTGTCCTTTCGTTCTGTTAATATTTGGAATGAGAGTGCACAAAGTTGAGGGTCCAGGTAACCCAAGATGATGAGTGAACAAGGTCCAACCCTGGCATCCGATGTCAGTCCTCAGGCTAGGCAGAAGAAGCCTGTGGCTCCCCTGACCCATAGCAGTTTGGGGGCGACTCCCCCAAACTGGCCCCCACTCCCCCTTCCCCCCTAGGCCTTACCATATGCGGCTTGCCGCTGTCCACTGCAGTTTTTCGGACTGGTTTGTTCTGTGCCCCGGTTGAAACTGCTATGAGAAAACAGAAGCCGAGGGACAAAGCCAGAGGGGGAGGTGGGGAGCCTTGCCTGGGTGGGGGTAAAAAACAGAGGTTCTTCCCAGCCGCCCCCGCCACCCCCCGCCACCAGGCCAGACAGTAGAAGGGTGGGGACAGAGAGCGAGGCTTCTGCTGCCCAGAGCTCATGGGAAATGGAGTTGGCTGGAGTTTCAATGGGATGACAGCCTCTGTAGTCACCCATTACAACAGGGGGCCCTGAATAGACACTGAAGAGGAAGAGGACTGCAGGGGGCAGGACAGGTAGAGATTGTCACCCCCTGAAAATAAGCACAGCTCTGACTGGCTGAAGAAAGATCCACAGCAGATCAGAGTTTTACTCTGAGACTCATTAGAGCTAGATGGGTCCTTAAGGTCACTGCATCTAACCCTTTCTTTGTCCAGATAGAGAGGGAGAATGTGTGATCATCGTAAAGTCTTGTAGAAGGTCAATGGGCAAGCAGACACTGAACTTAGGCCTGGACCTTAAACAGCTGGTTTCTATCCATGGTCCTAGTATAAATCACTGCTCTGGTTGTGAACTTGGATGAGGCACTTAGATTCTACAAGGTTCAATATTGTTCAGTTTTGCTTGTGTGTGTGGTGTGTGTGTGTGTGTGTGTGTGTGTGTGTGTATTTTTGAGACAGGGTCTCCCTTTAGTCCCAGCTGGCCTGGAGCTCACTCTGTAGACCAGGCTGGCCTTGAACTCACAGAGATCCACCTGCCTCTGCTGGGATTAAAGGTATGTACCACCACGCCTGGCCTTGGTTTTGCTTTATAAGATTTTATTTATGATAACCGGACATGGTGACATACACTTCTAATCTCAGTGCTCAGGAGGCAGACAGAGGTAGATCTCTTTGGGTTCAAGGCCAGCTGGTCTACAAAGTGAGTTCCAGGACAGCTGGGGCTACAGGGAGACCCTGTCTTAAAAAGACCAAAAAAAAAAAAGCTGGGGCTGGAGAGATGGTTCAGCAGTTAAGAGTACCAACTGCTCTTGCAGAGGACCTGGGTTCAATTCCCAGCACCCACATGGCAGATAACTGCCTGTAATTTCAGTTCCAAGGTATCTGATGTCTTCTGACTTCTACAGCCATTGCACAGCATGAGTGTACTTACACACATGTAGGCAATATACTCATACAAATAAGAAAGACCTAAAGTAGGAACTGGGCATGGTGGTTTAATCCTAGCACTCGGGAGGTACAGGCAGGCAGATCTTTGTAAGTTCAAGGCCAGCCTGGTTTACAGAGGGAGTTCCAGGACAGCTGGGGCTACAGGGAAACCCTGTCTCGAAAAGACCAAAAAAAAAAAAAAAAAAAAAAAAAAAAGAGACGGCAGATGAAATTAGGCGAAAAGGGCAGGCAGAGATGTGAGAGATGTGAGAGATGTGGGGGAAGAGAGCATTCTAGACAGAGGCAGAGTGAGTGACAAGGCCCTGAGGCAGGCCTGGTTCTGCGCTTGGAGGCCAGCAAGGCTGTAGAAGAATGATGGGACAGTAGATGGAGAAGAGGATGGAGAGAGATGCCTGATCCTAAGAGCCATGGGGAGGGATTGTGGACAGAGAAGAGGGCATAGCAGAGACCTGTGGTATAGTTGGCATTGAGGTCAGAGAGGAGAGGAACCTGGCACAGGAAGGAATGGCCCTGGGCATCATAGAGAAAGGGTCAGAGGGGCAGTGAGGACAAGATTCAAACCGTAGGTCTAAGCTTGGTCGTGTTTTCTTCAATGACGTCTTTAATCCTAGCACTGTCGGGAGGCAGAGGCAGGCGGAACTTTGTGAGTTCAAGGCCAGCCTGGTCTACAGAGTGAGTTCCAGGACAGCTGGGACTACAGGGAGACCCTATCTCGAAAAGACCAAAAAAAAAAAAAAAGAAAAAAGAAAAAGAAAGAAAAGGAGGGCTGAAGCCAGGCATGGCAGCACACACAGTATTTATTTATTTATTTATCTATTTATTTATTTTTTTAGGAGGCAGAGACAGGCAGATCTCTGTGAGATCAAGGCCAGTCTGGTCTACAGAGTGAGTTCCAGGCCAGCTGGGGCTACAGGGAGACCCTGTCTCAAAAACAAAACCAACCAACCAACCAAACAAACAAACAATAAGTAAATAAGAGTTTAAAAAGGAGAGTCACACAGGAAACCCTGGAACCAGGGCTGTTGGGCTGGTTAGCAGGCCTGCCTGAAGTTGGTCAAGGGAGCATAGAAACTGGAACCAACAGACGCTTTACATCCTGCTAAAGAGGAGAGAACTATGAAGTACCCAGAGAGAGGATAAAGGCAAGAAGCCCCAGGCTAACATTATGGGCCAGGAGTCCCACACACATGGTCAGAGTAACACCATGGTTTGTGGTCCCCAGACATCTGGGTGCTAAGCCCTGTGTTACCTCAGATCATTTCCTCACTGTCCCCTCCTGCTTCCAGATGTCCTGTCCTCCTTAGTCAAGAGGTAGGGGCTCCTGTGGTCACTTACACAAGGAGCAGGTAAGCTGGCTACTAACTGCTCAAGCTTAGCCTGTGACCAGCTACATCACCAGTCACTGCCGCCAGCTAAACATCAAGCCTCCTAAGCCAGGAAGGGACCCCACTCAGAGGGTGGCATTAGCTGCTACACTGGGGACCCACTGGCAGAGCCAGCACCTCTGCCACTCCTGTCTGTCTTCTGGTTACCAGTCTTGGGGATGTACAGGGTCAGGGGAGGTGGGAAGGTGCTTGGGCCTTCTGCTACACCCTGCCCCCCTCGATACGATACCTGTTCACCCTTCACCTGGCCCTGGGCAGCCGGCAGCAGTGTTGGTTATCCAAGTCAGTGCATTTTGGGTCTCCCTATAGCCCCAGCTGGCCTGGAACTCACTCTGTAGACCAGGCTGGCCTGGAACTCACAGAGATCCACCTGCCTCTGCCTCTGAAGTGCTGGGATTAAAGGCGTGCCACCACACCCTGCTTAAAGGTGGTTCTTAGCCATCATGTGGGTGCTGGGATTCGAACCCGGGTCCTCTGCGAGAGCATTCAGCACTCTTTTTTTTTTAACTAAATTTTATTTATTTTTGTATGTGTATGAATGTACTGTCTGCATGTAGGTCTGTGCACCCGTGTTGTGCAATGCCGCGGAGGTCAGAAGAGGGTCTCGGATTCCCCTGGAACTGGAGTTCTCCTGGAATTGGAGTTACAGACGGTTCTTAGCCACCTTGTGGGTGCTGGGGATCGAACCCGGGTCCTCTGCAAGAGCAGTCAGCACTCTTAACCACTAGGCTATATCTCTCCAGCCCCATGGCACTCTTAACCGCTGAGTCATCTTTCCAGCCCCACGCTGGCTTCTCATCCTCACTCCTTATCCCTGAGGACTCAGCTTGGTTACCATGTCCTCTGTGGAGCCTTCTCTGACTGGCCACAGCAAGCCCCAAATAGTCCCAGCCACATGTTCCTTTCTGTCCGTTGCGGCTGTCTGCCTGACAGTCTATCCCTCTCCCCGAGTTCATCAGGTGCTGCCTGAGGCAGAATCTGGGTCTAAATGGTGCGTGTTCCCCACTGCCCAGCCCTGGTCCATACAGTGTGCAGCAGGCGGGCGGGAGGTGAGAGGGGTTCAGGATGGAAAGAGGATGGGTGGCTATGTGAACAGCAGGGGATGAAGTGGGTGGTTTGGATGGGAAAATGGATAGGAAGAGCAAGAGGGAAGAAGAGAAGGTGGGGAGATGGGTGAGCAGGTCTGAGTGAACAGAGTGCGTGGGAGGGTGGGAGGGAAGGTAGGCAGGAAGAGGGAGGGGTGACTGGTGGATAGGTGGAGGCTCCGACTAGGGTGTGTGTGGAATGAGCTGGCAGAGGCGGTGGGCAGGAGGGACAGGGGCCTGGCAGACCCAGACTGTTCTGTGCTCACTGCCGCTGAGACAGTCGCAGAGCTCCCTGGCATCCCCTCCTGGCCCTGCAGGCCTGGATTCCTGGATTTCTCTACCTGCCAGATGACAGCTTGGGTAGAGGAGCTGCAATAACACGATCCCTGAGTGAGGGCAGGGGTGGGAGCGGAGAAGTGAGTCACCAGATGCTAAGAACACGCGGCTGCTGCTGCTGCTGCTGCTGCAGAGACAGCGGACAGACAGGTGGATGACACGTGAGCATCCGGAGGCAGGGAGGGAGAGGGCGGTGAGCCTGTGGCTGACAGAACAGGCCAGACAGACAAACATCCTCCTAGGGCCACAGGCAGGCAGAAGCCATCACTACTGGGGTGTAACCTGAGCGCTGAGCCTGCCCAAAGGAGACAGAGGATGTGGGGACATTTGGATGGGAAACCTGCTTGGCCCACCCCCTCCTGCTGCCCCAGGCTGGCCCACCTGACAGGTAGCCAGGGCCTATCTCCTGCCTTAGGCTGGCCCACCTGACAGGTAGCCAGGGCCCATCTGCTGCCTTAGGCTGGCCCACCTGACAGGTAGCCAGGGCCCATCTGTTGCCCCAGGCTGGCCCATCTGACAGGTAGCCAGGGCCCATCTGCTGGGCCAGGATGGCCTTCAGCCTCTTGATCTCTTCCTGGTACTCTCGAAGCAGGGCGTCCTCATTAATGCCTGGCTTGTTCTTGATGTTCTTGGCCCGGTTGGCATAGCGCAGTGTGCTGAGGGTCTCCTCGTAACTGTTGTCTGCAGGGGACAGGCAGGCCACCACCATCAGTGTCTTGGTGCTGCCGCCCAAGGAGTCCTGCACAGCCGAGTCAGCTCAGAGTCTCGGTAGGGAATGTCTGCAGCAGCCGTCCACCAGGGCTCAGATGACCTTGCCCAGCGCTGACAGTGACAGGCTGACCTTGGCCACCCCCTTCAGCCGCTCTCCTGTGGCCCCTGTCTTGGACTGCTGCTCACTGCCCGCCAGGTCCACTAGGTCCACCAGGTTAAGCTGGCCTGCATAGAGGTGGTCCTTACCCCGCTCATCTGCAGACAGGCAGGCAGGGGGCGAGGGCTGGGTGAAACTTCCCGCCCTCCCAAGATGAAGAGGGCTGGCCACCAGGCCCTGAGGGCCCACCACCCACCGCCCCTGCCTGCATCTGAGCCCAGTAGAAGCCTGTGAAGGAGGACCACCATGGTACAGAGAAGATGGGCTCAGGGAGAGCCCGGAACTTACCCAAGGCCACACAGAGGCCAAGATGGGGAGGGCATTTCTGGGGGCAGCAAGATCTCTTTTGGTCAGTACAACAGTTTGGACAGACTTCCTGTGAGGTCAGAGGCAGGATGGAGAAGGGGAGATGAGACAGTGAGCAAGGAGTTGGGCCCTTTCTTGCAAAAGCACAGCTATGTAGCACAGCCCTCCTCCTCCTTGCTGTGTGACATGAGCAGAGCCACACAGCTCTCTGATTCTCAAATTCTTCACATCTACAAACTAACACTAGCATTGGTTGGCAAGCTACAAGCACGGGGAGGCAGGCCGGCTGGCTGTACATTCTCCAAGTCTAGCAAACAGCTGGGGTCCCTTACCCCAGGAAAAAGGCCAACTCTGCCGAGACCAGGCTGTGCAGCAGGGCAGAATGCCAGGAGAGGAGGGCACTGGCCTCAGATACGTGGGTCTTGAAGACAGCTCTGGAGGACCCCATCCTGAGTGACCATGACTCTCACGGGAATTTCACCTTTGACCCCCAGGCTCAGCCCTCCCCCCAAGCGAGGTGAGAAGAAAGTCCAGCTGATGTGGTGGCTGACCCCCAGAATGACACTCTGCAGACCAGTACTGCTCATGGGTCCCACGTCACCAGGGATCCCCTCAGACTTAGCAGTGAACTGTCCCCAGGTTCAGGGCTGGGGAAGTGACAGGATAAGAGGCACTTCCTAAGGGTCTTACTGGGTGAAACCAGAATTAGCCTGAGTTACATGCACAGCAGTCTGAAGAGGGGATAAAGTGGTTGCCAGCATTTGGTGGAGATGGGTGAGACTCAGGCCTGCAGGCCCTTAAAAAGAAGAAGAAAAGGAGAGCAGGAAAGAGTTCTATTCTTGGAGAGTCCTGTTGACTGGACTGAGACGGACCAGGAACCTTGAGTGTATCTGTACCCTTTGCTTCCAGAGTTAGGACCAGGGAGTCTAGCCTGGACGACTGAATCTTGAGCAGAAAAGGCTTCAAGTAGAAAGACGTTAGTGGTATCATGTGAGGGCTGCCAAACCAGAAATATCAGTACCC
Organism: Rhizomys pruinosus; assembly: GCA_009823505.1. NCBI lineage: Eukaryota > Metazoa > Chordata > Mammalia > Rodentia > Spalacidae > Rhizomys > Rhizomys pruinosus. The sequence goes on along the minus strand of VZQC01011341.1, from coordinate 5,161,646 downwards.
TTGGACGACGGCAAAGCAAAGGCCCGCAGTCACGAAGGCCTGGCGATAAGCTGAGAGAAATGGAGCTCCGGAGAAAGCCCTCCCGGAGCGGGGGATTTCAATTGTTACATTCTCACAGGAATGAAAAAGGGATCCCCAAAACAGGCTTAGATAGTAATGGTAAGCCATGGTTAGCTATCAGCCTGTCCTTCAAACCCTCCTAACAAAACCCACGTGCCCACAAGCATCTCCCAGCCTCTGCCCAGCCAGTTGCCCTGCTGCCAGCCCTGCCCCAGGTGATGGCATAAGGCTGTGCCCATACGATCCTGCCTCCCCAGATGGGCATCTCCAGGGACACCCCAGCTGAGGGCCCTGCACTCAGGAAGCACCTGGTGCTGGTCTGGAGATGGGTCACCCAGGCAGGCAAGTGGGGAGCCCTGGCCTTGACCCTAGGTGGGGGCTCTCTCCACAGTTACATTTCTAGTTGGACAGGGGCTGCTTCCTGCTCCTTGCTCTTTGGAATTCTAATCACAGCAGATCACAAATTCAGGGGTAGTTGCACAGTTAGAGGAAATGCGCAGGTACCAGGAAGCTCTGGGTTCAAATTCCCCCCCAATAAGAAAGTCTCTTCCCCTCTCAGATCCTAAGGCATATGAAAGTTGACAACCTCCGCCCCCACCCGCCTGCCTGGGGGGTGAGGTGCTGTGGAGTTACAGGAAGAGGGGTGGGAAGCATCCGCCTACGGGTGCCAGGAATAAACGTGGGTCTCTTTCCTCTTCTCTTTCTCGACAATTCTTCCAGAAAGAAGAGGCAGATGAACAAAGAGCAGAGCACACTGCTGAGGAAGAAGTTGGAGGTCTGAGTGGTGCTCTGCAGACAGACTTCTGGCATGGAAGGCCGGCTGAGCCCTTCTATTTCCCAGGGATGGAACTTAGGCCTGGAGCACCATGATCTTTCTACACCTGAGCTCCAAACCACCCCTGAGACCTTAGTTTTCTCATTTGTAAAACGGGGTGATCACGGGACTGTAAGAACCAGGTGAGATGACGTGTGTAAACTGCACACAGGCAGTGTGGTATTAACTATGAGGATTTTTGTGGTGGTTGTTGATCTGGGAAACACAGGTCCCAGCATAAGGAGGGCCCCATCTGTTTCCTTCCTAGCTTCCCATGGGGTCTGCCAGGCTCCAAGAGGCTAGTTTTCCTCCCAGGAGTGGGAGCCTGGCTCAGGGTGTCTGGGCCAGCCCCGCCCACCGCTGACCCACGGCACAGATCTCAATGCTGATTGTAAAGATGGAGTGGGAACGAGACGAGTCTTTGTTCATCAGTGTGTAGCCGACAGCTCGGTTCTTCCAGCCCATCTCCATCGCGCTCGCACTGCGCCACACTGTGCACTGTGTGCATGGACAGCCCCTGACACACACACCTTTCTCCGGGTGCTCCTTCAGCTGTAAGCAGGAGAAGCAGGAAGGCTGAGGTCACCAGGGATCCCTAAGGGACCCCAAGGCAGGATTCTATCTGGGCCACTCATGCCCTCCTCAACCTCCTGTGACACAGAAGGGACTCAAATCCAGTGGAGCCCGCTGCAAAAACCTTCCCCTGCCTCCCACCTGTAATGGGACCGTGGGCCAATGACAACCTGAACTTCAGTTTTCACATCTGGAAAATGGGCACGAGAGACCTACCTCATGGGCATGGTGAGGATTCAGTAAAGCAAGGCACATACGAAGCTTAGGTAGCATGGTGTTGGGCCCACAGTATGCGCTCCATAAACACAATCATCTGTGCTGTTACTATTAGAATTACTGTAAAGGTAGGTTTTTTTGTTTGTTTGTTTTTTGAGACAGGGTCTCCCTATAGCCCCAGCTGGCTTAGAACTCACTCTGTAGACCAGGCTAGCCTTGAACTCACAGAGATCACCTGCCTCTGCCTCTCGAGTGCTAGGATTAAAGGTGTGCACCACCACGCCCAGCTTAAAGACTGTTCTTAGCCGCCGTGTGGGTGCTGGGAATTGAACCCAGGTCCTCTGCAAGAGCAGTCGGCGCTCTTAACCACTAAGCCATCTCTCCAGCCCCATGAAGGTAGTTTTCTTAGCCTGAGACTCTTAGTTCCTGGGCAGTGACCCTATAGTCACTAAGGGATGTGGCTTCTGATCACCATTCTACTGTACCCCTAGGACAACGTTTCTAGACTCCTGTATAGTGGAAGGGGCAGGGTTATTTGCTGTCCAAGTTCCCATAGGCTTGAAGCTCAGCCCTTGGAGACAGCAGGGACTGAGCTCTGCATGGATGGCGCCTGGCTTGTTTTCCGGGTAGCCAGGGAGCCTTGGTGCTCACTTGGAGATGTGAAACACGGTATCTTCCAAATACAAGGGAGGTGAAGCCACACTGCTGAGAGCAGAATGCAGCTTGGGTGTGGTGGAGCGTACTGCAGTCCCAGTAGCCCAGAGCAGAGGAAGGAGGATGGCCTACTTGGGTTACCTAGGGAGGCCCTCTCTTGGGCTGGAGAGACTCAGGACAACAGGTGTTGACCTGCCAAATGCATGTGTTGATTGAAGGCTCAGCTTGTCTGCACTGAGCAGGGATCCCAGGTGGGTCCAGGCCCCTGCTGTGCAGTAGTGGTGGTAGGGGACACAGGCTAGCCCCATCCACCTAGATGAGAAGCATGAACAAGCTGGCTCCAGTGGAAACATAAGCAGCCGAGGCATAGAAAGGTTAAGTTACTTGAAGGCCACAGGTCATGGAAGGCTCCGTAAACAAAGTAAAAGAGAGGTGGAGAGCGTGGGAACAAAGGACAGGTGGAAGCCCTTGGGAACACAGCCATGCAGGAGAGCTCACTACGCAGATCCCACCACTCTCCTAGAACCCAGAACCCAGCCTGGGGCACACAGTGGGCTCGGGAAGTGGCTGGTCACCCTCAGCCTCAGAAGGAGCCTGTTTAGCCAGTGTCCAATTTACTCAACAAGATTCGGGCTGGGAGCTCAGGCTGGCTCCTGTGAGGTGGGAATGTCAATTTGCCTGTGTTGCCTCACCTATGAAATGAGATGATAAAACCATTCTGCCAGGTGTGGTGGTGCACGCCTTTAATCCTAGCTCTTGGGAGGCAGAGGCAGGCGGATCTTTGTGAGTTCAAGGCCAGCCTGGTCTACAGAGTGAGTTCCAGGACAGCTGGGGCTACAGGGAGACCCTGTCTCGAAAAAGACAAAAAAAAAAAAAAAAAAAAAAAAAAAAACACAGGAAAAACATTCTGGGGCTAGAGAGATGGTTCAGCAGTTAAGAGCACCGACAGCTCTTACAGAGGACCCAGGTTCTATTCCCAGCACCTACATGGCAGCTAAGAACCATCTTTAACTCCAGTTCCAGGGGAATCTGACACCCTCTTCTGACCTCTGCAGCACTGCATGACACGGGTGCACAAACCTACATGCAGACAGTACATTCATATACATTAAAAAAAAACATTCTGTAAGACTGTGTGGGAATTAAGGAAACAGACTGAAAAACAGAACTGCAGGAACTTAACAGGTCTCAAGTGGGTGTGGGCCATAAAAAGGATGTGGGGGACGGAGAGACGATGGCTCAGTGGTTAGTGTGCTGGGTGCTTTTCCAGAGATCCGGGTTCAGTTCCCAGCACCCACAGGCAGCTAACAACTGGCCATAACTCTAGTTCCAGGGAATCTGACACCCTCATCTGACCTCCATGGGCCTTGCACAACAGAGATTCACTTGCATACATGCAGACAGTACACTCATACCATAAAACAAAACTAACACACACACACTTTTAAAAAGGGATGCTCTCTCTCTCTCAAGCCTGAGAACCCTAGGGGGTAAAAAGGCTTGTTCTTCATCTCTTGATGCCGCAGGGGTCCCTTCCACCACTTTGGCCCTACCCAGTGCCAACAGTGGACCTGGGACCTGCTAGCTGCTAGCTGCAAGATCTGTTCCTTGGTAACTGCTCTTCTAGGAAGCAAGAGGCCAGAACCAGGTCTCCATGGCAACCAGCTGGGCTATGGCAGGGATAGAGAGGGGGCGCAGGAGGACAGATGTGACTCCATAGTCATGTCCAGGACTGAATCCATAGGTAGAGGAGACTCCTATTCTCTGCTGCACACAGGGGTTCAGAGGAGTCCTGGGGTAAACCCTGCAGGCCTCCCTCTAGCACGTGCTCCTGGTTAAAGCCCCAGAATGTTTTCATACTGTCTGGGGTAGGGGGTGTGAAATGCCATCCCCCAAATCTTTTGCTGACTGAAAAACTGCTAATTATAAAATGTACCAGACCCTGTGTTGAATACCAGCTAAGAGCTTCTGTGTGTATATGTTTGTTTGGTTTTTTTTTTTTTAGTTTTACCCTTTTTTTGGTATTTTTGAGACAGGGTCTCCCTTTTAGTACCAGGTGTCCTGGAGCTCACTCTGTAGACCAGGCTGGCCTTGAACCCACAGAGATCCACCTACCTCTGCCTCCCAAGTGCTGGGATTAAAGGCGTGCACCACCATACCCAGCAAGAGCTTCTGTTGTACTGTGTTAAACCCTGTGCCCTGGATTCAAACTCATCTCCATGTTCTTGGGTTGGTTGTACGTGAGTGCCTGCCTGGCTGGTGATAGAGGATGAGAGGAAGAGAACTGGATCTCCTCCCACAGCTTACAGGAGAACCATCTGTAGATTACCCACAAGGTAGCATGTCAAAGGCCTGGTGCCCACAGGGTGTGATCACTGAACACATCTGTCACCCAAAGCCCCTGAGGCAGTGGACTCACTAAGGACAGTGGAACCTTCCCAGGGTCCAGGCTAGTCGTCACTGCCCTCACATAGCTTGGTCTGTTAGAGGGCAGAGCCGTGACCCTGATGGTGGCCTAGAAGGGCCATCCCCCACTACCTCCTCCACCTGTTCCTCAGGCTGGGGGCTGAGCATGACTCACTGGCACTGGGAGAGGTGAGGGGGAGGTTGCAGGGAGGTGGCAGAGGTTCCTGGCAAGGAGGGCAAAGAACTGCTAGCTTTGTGCTGAGACAGCTGCGGGAGGAGGGGTAAAGTTCTGGAAGAATGGGTGGAGGCTGGGGAGAGGATGAGGGACGGGAAGGATGGGCAGGGTCCTGACGAGAGGAAGAAGAGCAGGACGCTTACTCCATACAGTCTGCTGCCACATGAGGCCGGGCACACCAGCACCGATGGCGTTGTCCCCAGTTAAGTCTTTGTTGAATCAATCAATGAATGACTGACTGCCTCTTCTTTCCCTGAAACCGGAATCACTGGCTTCTTGGCGGACCCTGGGGTGGGGACTTAGCTGGGGGGGGCGGGGGGTCCACCACGGAATGATTCCACACTGGCTGCTCCTTCCTGGACGAGCCCATCCGGCTTATGTAAGAGCAAGACAAGCTCCTCTAATCAAGGCTAAGGCCGAAGGGTCCCAGCCATGTGTCCAGCCTGCCCACTCGCTGGCCTTAGCCCCGGGAACTCTCTTTATCTCCTCTGTCTCCCCCTCCTCTCTTGGTTTTTTTGAGACAAGGTCTCACTCTGCAGCCCTGGCTGCCATGAAGCCCACTGCATAGGTCAGGCTGACTTGGAACTTGCTATGTGTCTCAGGTCTGCCTAGAAATTGTGATCTCCTTACCTCAATCTCCTCACTGCTGGGTTTAAGGCCTGTGCCATCATGTCCCGGCCAGCAGTATCCCGATCTCCCTGGGCTCCCTAAAGAGTCATCCTGGTCTGTCTTTCTGGAGAGAACACCCAAATATCTAGCTCTGCTCCTCAGTGCTAGGAAGCAAAATTTTTCCACCTTGAGTCTAGTCTTTGAGGAGACTGTGTAAGCCAACCCTAATCGTCACTATGCTGAGCAGCTCACATACTGAATGTCTGGCAGGTACTGGGACTGACATACTGAATGTGTAAGCCAACCCTAATCATCACTATGCTGAGCAGCTCACATACTGAATGTCTGGCAGGTACTGGGACTGTCTCATCCATGATACCCTCTCTCTTCAGTCCTTAAAACCTCTTTCACAGTGGATCAAGGCCCTAGAATCTAAGCCTCATCACATCAGTAAAACAAGGAACCTGAGGTCCCAAACCTCAAGTTAGGGACACCTGGGTTCAATTCCAGGCTCGGCCCCTTGCTGCCGTGTGCAACATGAACAACCTGAGCTTCTTTCCACCTCCCATGCACACTGGTAAATTACGGATGATAAAAACCACCAAGATGCTGGGCGTGGTGGCCGATGCCTTTAATCCTAGCACTTGGGAGGCCGAGGCAGGCAGATCTCTCTGAGTTCAAGGCCAGCCTGGTCTACAGAGTTCCAGGCCAGCTGGGGCTGCAGGGAGACCCTGTCTCAAAAAGACAAAAACAAAACAACAACAAAAAACCCTCTATGCAGTTTCAACAGACAGAGGTAGCATCGCCCAGGGTGAGTTGCAGCCCTGTAGTGGCAAGAGGCACATTAACAACCCCCTGCGTTATGGACTCTGAGGATACTTCCAAATTCAAGTTTAAAAGTCCCCACTCTAGCCAGACACCTGACACATGCCAATAATTATAGCAGGAGGAAGGCTGAGGCAGCAGGATCATGAGTTCCAAGTCAGCCTGGGCTATCAGACCCTGATTTATTTATTTATTTATTTATTTATTTATTTATTTATGTCTTTTTAGCCCCAGCTGGCCTGGAACTCACTATGTAGACCAGGCTGACCTTGAACTCACAGAGATCTGCCTGAGCCTGAGTGCTGGAATTAAAGGGAGTGTGCCACCATACTGGAATCTTTTTAAAAATATATATATTTTTAATTATTTCTAGTTTATGTGTATTGCCTTATGTGTAAGTGCAGCCATGTCATGCAATGCTCAAGGAGGTCAAAAGAGGGCACTGGATTCTCCTAGAACTGGAGTTATTGACTGCTCTTAGCTGCCATGTAGGTGCTGGGAATTGAATCTGGGTCCTCTGCAAAAGCAGTCAGTGCTCTTAACCATTCAGCCATCTCTCCAGCCCCCCACTCTATCTTAGAAGAGCAAGCGTCATCTGAACGTGGCTTTCCCAGCTGGAGCACCCCTCCCTGAGGTCTGCACTCACCTCTAGCTTCTGCTTGGTGTCAGCACCCAGCAAGTCGTGGACATCCTCGTTGTAGATCTCCAGGTAGGAAGCCTGTACCCGGAACATGGTGTTCTCTGCACACTGCAGGAACTGGACAGAGCACGCACGCAGGGATGCCTGATGCCAAGCCTCTACAGCCGGGACGTGGTGGGAGGGGGGCGTCAGGGCCACACGAGCACCCACCCTTACCCTGCCCTGTTGGCAAACCCTCCTCTCCAGCTCAGGGACCCTCAGCCTTCCAAGCGTCGTTATTCTCATAATGCTATCTATGCCACATGCTGCCTACAAGCCTCGTAGGAAGGGAAGTGGAGGCTTCCCCACTACTTAGGCAGAGAAGCCACAGCCATAGTTCCAGCAGCTGCCACCTGGACCCCTGGCTCTGGGCTGATCGCTGGCAGCTCAGCCGCTCGATGCCTCTGGGGGCCTCCATAACTCCAGGTGGCTGGTCCAGGGTCCATGTAATTATTCATAGGGCTTCACACAGGGTTTGGTCCATAGCAGTTGCTCAGTAAATGGGGGAGCCGTGAGTCCCCTTCATTACAACCGCATCATGACATAGTGTTTAGAGTCACCGGGCCCACAAAAATTGTCAAATGAATGCCGATATCTAAAGATAGCAGGAGAGACACGGACTTAGGTGGGTTTCTTAGTTTTATGTCTTTCTCCTGTCACCTTTTCAGACATCAGGCCCAGCCTCTACTGACAGTGCCCAGGCAAGTCTGGACTCTGAGTGCATCCCACACACTTCATGCCTTGGCTGCAGGTCCCTTGGGGACCACCCGCGGCACTAGACTTGTTCCTTCCATCCACAGAGCCCACACCTGGACTCTCTCAAATACGTGTTCAAAAGCTCTGGGAATGATGCCTCTCTGGCAGGGGGCTTCCGGCGGGCCCTGCATGGTGGAGGACTTCCCGCTGCCCATCTGGCCATAAGCAAAAATGGTCCCATTGTAGCCCTCTGCGACACCCTGTATGAAAGGAGGGCAAAGCAGGGTGCTCAGCTGACCAGACCCGGGTGGGCACCATGGTCCCCTAGTCCACAGACTCAGGGCTCCTCCCTGGGTCTCCACAAAATAAGGCTCAACTCCATCCTCAAACCGTTAGTGATCTGATGGGGTAGAACATCCTTCCCACGTGGGGGTGTTTAAGAGCCCATCACCAGGGCCGGAGAGATGGCCTAGCGGTTGGGAGCGCCGACGCTCTTGCAGAGGACCCGGGCTCGATCCCCAGCACCCACATGGCGGCCAAGGGCCGCCTGAAACTCCAATTCCAGGAGACCTCCAGTTCCAGGGGAATCCGACACCCTCTTCTGACCTCCGTGGCATTGCACAACACGGGTGCACAAACTTGCATGCAGACAGTACATTCATACACATACAGAAATAAATAAAATTAATAAAAAAAGAGCCCATCACCATGCTTGTACTAATTCTTCTTACAATGCAGGAGATGGAACCCAATGTCTTATCCATGCCAAGCAAGGGCTCTGTCACCAGCCCCACCCGCAGCCCATCTCCACTCCTTACTACAGGCCCTTAGACCCGTCTTTGGCACCAGGAGCCAGTCTCCTCATTTATCATAAGGGATAAGAACTGCACCCCCCACCAAAGCTGAGATAAAACGATCTCACACATTAGCACAGACAAGTGCAGACATAGGCAGGTGCTCCCCAAATGTCTGCCCCAAATGTAGAGAGGTGGACACGAGTGGTTCTCACCCAGGCCAAGGAGATGTACACAGAGACGGAAGCTCAGCAGCAGGAGAGGGGAGGGAAAGGAAGGGGCCCAGGAAGGTGTAGGAAGAACCAGGCAAATCCTTCTGTACAGCAAAGATGGAGTAGAACTGTAGCTGATGAAAAGATGGCTCGAAGGTTCAAGAGGGGCAGTGAATGATTTAGTAAGGAACGTGTCAACATGAAAACACAGCTCTCACCCCAAAGGAAGTAAAAAATAGTTTGTTCTGCAAAAATATGAGTGATTAGTGCCAGAGAACTTGGATTCGGTATATCAAATACCATGTTCCAATATATTTCATGATGGTTTTAAAACAGAATAAAAACAAAATAATAAATCTAGGCACTTTTCAAGTATGCTGGTGGGAAAGTCACATAGGAAGTTTACACCACAGCAAAACAATTTCTGTTATGGGTTTCAGATGCTACTTGATGACATTCTTACATTTTGGGTTAATATACTCTAAAAGGATTTGCCTAAGAGTCACAAAGATATTAGGTCAAATGAAGAGGTGGGCAATAAGTGGATGTTAATGGGGAGGGGGGGCTAAAGATACCGCAAGTTAATTAAGGTACAGACCTTCAACCTTCCAGCTCTGTATAATTATGGAGGTCCTGATTAGTCAATCAACCTTGTAGAACATTTAACGCAAGTGCATTTGTTTTTTGTTTTATGTTTTTTCCCCTGGAAACTTCAGTTCAAATATTTACCTGACACTAAGGAGTAAGAAGAGGCACATTGAGATCTCCTGAGCCTAGCGGAAGGAAGAGGGGGAGACAGGTAGGAACTGGGTGCCTCAGGGAGCTGATTGTTGATCCTTTGGTCCTGCTGTCTTTGGTTTGATTGGCCTTTGTGGCTGTGAGGTTGGAGTTATCCTCCCAGCTGGGATTAAAGGTGTGGTCTATAGCTTGATTGGATCTTGTGGCTGTGGGGGCGGAGTTATCCTCCCAGCCAGTTTAAAGGTAGGCTTGTGTGACTCTTGAAATTTGAGATCTCCTGAGCCCAGTGGAAGGAAGAGGGGGAGACAGGTAGGAACTGGGTGCCTCAGGGAGCTGATTGCTGATCCTTTGGTCCTGCTGTCTTTGGTTTTTGTTTTTTTTTTTTCACATAAATTTATTTATTTATTTATTTTTAACAAATCTAGACCCGTGTTCCCGCCCATTCCCCTACCCTGCCAGAGCTCATGCGTTCTGCCAGGCATGCTTTTCATCTCTTGGTCTTTCTCAATGTTTTCCATGGGGAGGTTGACTGTTTTGAGCAGAGGTTCGCTGTTTCAGTCAGTTCTTTGATGCAGTCTTTTCTGTTGTTGTTGTTGTTTCCAAAATGCGTTATGCCCAACTGCTTTGTACAAAAGCCCAGGGGGCCCTACTTGGCTTGATTGGCCTTTGTGGCTGTGAGGTTGGAGTTATCCTCCCAGCTGGGATTAAAGGTGTGGTCTTTGGCTTGATTGGGTCTTGTGGCTGTGGGGGCGGAGTTATCCTCCCAGCCGGTATTAAAGGTAGACTTGTGTGATTCTTGAGATTTGAGATCTCCTGAGCCCAGCGGAAGGTATGGGGCAGTGGGCTGAAGAGCCCCCCCCCCCAGCCAACAGAGATTGCAAAGAAGCATCTGAAGGAGGCAAGCAAAGCAAGCCTTCAACACAGTGAAGAGGCATTTAGGACTCACATTGGAATACAGGCAAGGAGAAGCCCATATGCCAGGATCACGAAGAAGAGACTACACTGGAAAGGGGCAGGATAATCCCGTGCCAAGCTTTACCAACCCTATGGAAGGAGTCCTGCATGGGATACCCTCTGGGGATGCCCCAGGACACAGACATCAGAAACACAATTGGGAACATACTTAAAGAACTACAAATCATAAAGAACAAATTAAAGAACTAAGAAAAGAGAATGAGGAACCAAGAAGAACCGAGAGAGAGAGAGAGAGAGAAGAAAGAGAGAGATGAGGAGAGAGAGAGAGATGACAAGCTCCAGAATGAAGTAGAAACACTGAAAATGATCCCATGCTAAAAAGAAAAGAAACCAACCAGCGAAACAAAGAGCTACAAAAGAGATCGAGAAGCTCTAAAAAGAAATAGAAACACTAAAGAAATCAGAGAGGGAAATGAAAAAGGAAATGCAAACACTCATCCATTCAAGAGGAAAGAATGAAAAAGCTCAGAAGCAGAATGGGAGGAAGCAGAACAAAAATATCAGACCTGGAAGATAACACAGAACAACTAAAACCAAAACGCAAGCAAAGATTTGAAAAAATTAAAAAATACACAAAAATGGAACAACCAAGAGCTGTGGGACTATGAAAAGATCAAACCTACTCACATCATAGGAATAGAGGAAGGAGAAGAATCCCAAGAGAATGGTGATGATCAGATCTTCAACAGAATAATAGATGAAAACTTCCCTCAAACAAAAAAGGGACAAAAACATACCATACAAGAAGCACATAGAACTCCAAACAGACAAGATAGAAAAGAAATTCTCCACCCACGCCATCATAGTTAAATGCTTGATACCAAAACAAGAATAAAAAAAAAAAAAAAGAAAATGGCTTAGGAATTCAACAGAGTAACAATGAGAAGCACCCAGCTGAGGGGAACCAGAGGGAGACAGTGGGTTAGCAATAAAGTTGGGGTGAGTGGTCATGGGCTCTAAGGGTATATTTACAGACTGGGCACCACTTTTACGGTCATTCTTCATTTGTGGATGCATTGATTCACGCTATAGGCGCTGGCTGCCTTTTCTATACCAGGCACCATGTTCAGGCTCCGGGGAGAGAGCTAAACAAGGTGACCACAGTCCCTGCCCTCACACACTTCTCAAGCTCTCAAAACATAGAACTGACTACGGAGCAGCAATGGTGGCTCATCTTGATCATCAGCCAGTTGGGATTTAGAATTCAAACTCACAACCAGATGGGATCCATAATCACCATGGAAACAAATCTCTGGGCACGTCTGCGAGGGATCATCTAGACTTGGCAAGACCCGTCTTAAATGCAGTGTCTATTCTAAGGGCTTGGTCCAAGCCTGCATAAAAGGAGAGAGCGAGCTGAGCACCAGCATTCATCTCCCTCTGCTTCCTGACTGTGGATGCCGCGTGACCACTGCCCCACGCTCCTGGACACTGTGTCCTTCCATCGTGATGTGCACTCTCACACTGTGAGCCCATATAAGCCCTTCCTTCACTAAGCTGTCAGTTTTTTTTTTAATTATTTATGTGTATGAATGTACTGTCTGCATGTAGGTTTGTGCACCCGTGTCATGCAATGCCACGGAGGTCAGAAGAGGGTGTCGGATTCCCCTGGAACTGGAGTTCTCCTGGAATTGGAGTTACAGACAGTTCTCAGCCGCCATGTAGGTGCTGGGGATCGAACCTGGGTCCTCTGCAAGAGCAGTCGGTGCTCTTAACCACTAGGCCATCTCTCCAGCCCTAGCCCATCAGTTATTTTTGTCACAGCAACAAGACAAGTAACTAATGCAACACTTCTAGGCCCCAAGAACCCACATGGCACCCGTATTTAGTTCCACTACAAAAACTCTTTTCTGTGCCCCAGATGAGCTTGGCAGGCATCCCTGGAAGCTTCTGGCACAAGAAAGCTGGCACTCAATACACAGACCCGCCCCACCCCAGAGGATAAGCACTCTCATTTCTGGGACAGAAATGAGCATCTGTCCCTTGTCCAGTGAAGACATGACCATGGTACAGGCTCCTCAGAGGTGGTGGTTGTACACATGGATAGAGCACTCGAAGTAGGGACAGGCAGTGACAGAGGGATGACCCAACCTGGAGCTTTTCAAACTCACCTGAAGGTAGAGCCGGGAGGCACCTGATGCCCCCTTGAAAAGACGGAGCAGCTCTAGGAGTGTCACTTTGGCTCAACCCTGGGAAGAGATGCTACAAAAATAACCACAGTTGCCAGGCATGGTGGCACAGGCCTTTAATCCCAGCACTTGGGAGGTAGAGGTGGGTGGATCTCTGTGAGTTCAAGGCCAGCGTGGTCTACAGAGTGAGCTCCAGGACAGCTGGTACTAAAAGGGAGACCCTGCCTCAAAAATACCAAAAAAAAAGGAAAAAACTAAAATATTCTTCCACTAACCATGGTATTAGTTTTGTATCATTTCTTTCTTTGGGGGGAGGGGGTCAGGACAAGCTCTCAAATACCCCAAGAAGACATCAAACTTCATAGTAACTGAGGATGATCTTGAACTATTGATAACCCTCCCTCCAATCTGCTGGGTGATAGGGTTACAGGCCAGGACACCAAGCTAAGGACATCCCCTTTCAGCTCCTCATTTCCAGCCCCCCCTTTAGACTGGCCTCAAATTTCTTGTGAACCCCCCCCTTCTGGGTCCCCTTGGCCTCCTGAGTTCGGAGATTACAGGTATGCACCACCAGGCCTAGTCCCATTTCATTTTAGTGACTGAAATTGATATATGGTATAAGTATAAAATACATACTGGATTTCAAATACCTAATATAATTAGAGAATATAAAATATCACAGGCTGGAGAGATAGCCTAGCAGTTAAGAGCACCGACTGCTCTTGCAGAGGACCCAGGTTTGATCCCCAGCACCCACATGGCAGCTAAGAACCATCTTTAACTCCAGTTCCAGGGGAATCTGACACCCTCTTCTGACCTCTGCGGCATTGCATGACATGGGTGCACATACCTACATGCAGACAGTACATTCATACACATACGAAAAAAAATCACTTTTCTTTTTAACATATTTTTGTTTTGTTTTGACAGGGTTTCCCTAGTCCCAGCCCACCTGGAACTCATTATGTAGACCAGGCTGGCCTTGATCTCACAGAGATCCTCCTGCTTCTGCCTCCCAAGGGCTGGGGTTCAAGGCATGTGCCACCAGGCTGTCCAGAACAAATTTTTTTCGTATTTATTTATTCGTATGTGTGTATTTTGCCGGCATGTATGTCAGTGCAGCATGTTATACAACACCTGTGGAGGCCACAAGAGGGCGGTACACTCCTGGAACTGGAGTTGCAGAAAGTGGTTAGTTGCCATGTGATCACTGGAAACAACCCAGGTCTCTGCAAGAGCAGTCTGTGCTCTAACCACTGAGCAATCTTTCCCGCCCCATCACTGATAGTTCTTATATGTTACCTGCAGTTCTTTTTTTATGGGAATATTATAGGTATGCTGTGTTAACTAGATTAAAATTACTTTTACTTGTTTCCTTTTACTTCTTAAAATTCAACCACTAGGAAAACATGTTATATACATGGCTCACAATGTCTGCAATGTTAAACATGGCTGCAGCTGATACTGGTAACCATTAGCCACATGTGGTTATTTCAATTTAACTTAAAGTTAAATGAATATTCATGATTATGTTTTTAATCCAAAAAGTCCCACACAGGCTCCTGTTTTGAGTGCTTGCTTCCTGATGGGTGGCACTGCTGGAGGGTGGGGCGGGGTGTGCAAACTTTAGGTGAGCTGGCAGAAATAGGGACCAGGGGCAGGCCTTGGAAGCACACAGCCCAGTTCCTATTTCTGACCCATCCCTGTCCATGGTTCTCCAGCCCTGCCAGCCACCTCGCCTGCCTCCACTGATGGGCTGAGGGACGCTGAAAGCAGGAGCCATACAGAACCCTCCCTCCCTCCCTCCCTTTCTGTCAAGCATTTGGGTCACGGCAGCGCATAAGGAATCCATACATTCAGTTCCTCAATGGTACGAGCCTCACTCCCAGGAAAGCTGTCACCAGTGGTACTTTCTGGTCCCCACAAATATAGAGCATTTCTACTGTTCCAGAGTGTTCTACAGGATAGGGCTGCTCTCAAGTTAAGTAGAAAGCAACTTTAGGTGTATTTCTGGGACCAAACAAAGATTTTTTTTTTTTTGGTCTTTTTGAAACAGGGTCTCCCTTTAGTCCCACCTGGCCTGGAGCTCACTATGTAGACCAGGCGGTCCTTGAACTCACAGAGATCCACCTGCCTCTGCCTCCCTCTGCAGGTCTTGGCTCTTTCCCTGGAGGAGTGACCCATACCTTCATCCCTGAAGGGTCTGGGCCATTTATTGTCCTGTCTGGTTTGGGTTGTTGGAGTTTCCCATTGACCTTAATCATAGGACATGGTAGCACCAGAAGGCACCCTACAGCATCTCTTGCCTTCCAGACATAATCTTCCTTGCCACCATTGTGGAGAAAAAGTCCAATTTCCCCATGGTAGTCTGGATCAATCACTCCTCCTACTACTGTTATTCCTTCCTTAGCCTGTTGGCTTAAAGGCAGTAGAAGCC
>VZQC01011341.1:5016242-5144151 GCA_009823505.1 Rhizomys pruinosus | reverse complement strand
GAGATCTCAAATCTCAAGAGTCACACAAGCGTGCCTTTAATACCGGCTGGGAGGATAACTCCGCCCCCACAGCCACTAGATCTAATCAAGCCAAAGACCACACCTTTAATCCCAGCTGGGGGGATAACTCCAACCTCACAGCCACAAAGGCCAATCAAACCAAAGACAGCAGGACCAAACGATCAGCAATCAGCTCGCCAAGGCACCCAGTTCCTACCTGTCTTCCCCTCTTCCTGCCGCTGGGCTCAAGAGATCTCAAATCTCAAGAGTCACACAAGCGTGCCTTTAATACCGGCTGGGAGGATAACTCCGCCCCCACAGCCACTAGATCTAATCAAGCCAAAGACCACACCTTTAATCCCAGCTGGGGGGATAACTCCAACCTCACAGCCACAAAGGCCAATCAAACCAAAGACAGCAGGACCAAACGATCAGCAATCAGCTCGCCAAGGCACCCAGTTCCTACCTGTCTTCCCCTCTTCCTGCCGCTGGGCTCAAGAGATCTCAAATCTCAAGAGTCACACAAGCGTGCCTTTAATACCGGCTGGGAGGATAACTCCGCCCCCACAGCCACTAGATCTAATCAAGCCAAAGACCACACCTTTAATCCCAGCTGGGGGGATAACTCCAACCTCACAGCCACAAAGGCCAATCAAACCAAAGACAGCAGGACCAAACGATCAGCAATCAGCTCGCCAAGGCACCCAGTTCCTACCTGTCTTCCCCTCTTCCTGCCGCTGGGCTCAAGAGATCTCCACAAGCCTACTTTTAATACTGGCTGGGAGGATAACTCCACCCCCACAGCCACAAGATCCAATCAAGCCAAAGACCATACCTTTAATCCCAGCTGGGAGGATAACTCCAACCTCACAGCCACAAAGCCCAATCAGGCCAAAGATTGCAGGACCAAAGAATCAACAATCAGCTCGCTGAGGCACCCAGTTCCTACCTGTCTCCTCCTCTTCCTTCCGCTGGGCTCAGGAGATCTCAAATCTCGAAAATTTATCTTTCAAGACTGAACTACCTCAAGAAGAGAAATATAAAACAACATATATCACATCCAGAGCAGTAGAGTCAGCATATTTTGTAGGTGGCTTTAAAAAGGGTTAAAATCCATTAGATTAACATAGTGTGTTATAGCAGAATCCTTAGGTTGATGCTGGCTTTTATTTGGGGTGTGTTTTGTGGAATGTTTATTCTTATAAGGGTGCATGTGTCAGGAACATGCCAAATGCCATCATGCAGTGATGAGTCAAGTGAAGGAACGGGGTCTCAGTTGGCACCTAAGGAATGATGGGTTAAAGTTGTTTGGGTTGTCTCTGCAGGTTTAATTTGCTTGTGATTTATTTATTTATTTATTTATTTATTTATTTATTTTTATCACCATTTAACGTTCTTCCTGTGGATTTTATTGGTAACTGTCCATGTTGCTTGCTCTATGGTATGCCTGGGAAATTTAGGCATTGTTTTCCTTGAACATGAACGACCTTACTTATTTTTGCATATGATACTTCTAGTTATTTCTTTCTGTGTAATTGGTTGTAAGGTCATTTAGTGCAAGAACCAGTGAGTACCAGCCTGAGACCAGAGAAGTCCCTTAATTAGAATGCATAGTTAAAAAGAGCTTCAAAACGTGTTTAGGGCCACAGAGCACAAGACCAGCATGCACCCTGCTGGGTGAGCAGACTTGACTCCTGGCCTACAGAATGCCAACTCACAAAGGAACAGGTGAGGGTTGCCTTCCTGGGGACTTTGTGCACCCCTGTGCCCCTTAGGGGCCTGGTATTGCTGGGACACTCTAACCTCCCAGACCCAGCGTGTTACGGGGCAGAGCTACCTGTGCTCCACAGCATTTGCCCCACTGGGTGATCGGACTTCACCCCTGTCCTGCAGAACACCAACAGCAAAAGACCAGCCTAGGGAAGTGGTAGTGCAGAGGATCTAGCTGTGCAGCCAACATTGAGGCATCAGAACCCAAAGAAACAAATAAACAAATGAATCCACATGCCAAAGACACACAAAAAAACCAACATGGGAAAAGCTCATAATAAATCCACACTGAACTCTACCAACCCTATAGAAGACTCAAATAATGAGATCTCCCTGGAAGGAAACCAAGAAACAGACTTTAGAAAAACAATTGTGGACATAGTCAAACAAATCAGAGAACTAAGGGAAGAGAATTAAAACCTCAAGAAGTACCAAGAGGGTGATAATGATAATCATTGGAAAGAACTAAGGGGAGAGCTTGAAAAACTCAAGAAGGACCTAGAGGGAGAAAATGACAAACGTTTGAAAGAACTGAAAGGAGAAAATGACAAACTCCAGAAGGAAGTGGATGTGCTGAAAAGATTCCAGGCTGAAAGGGAAAAAGAAAGTGACCAACAAACCAAGGACCTACAAGATGAGAATGACAGGCTCAAGAAGGAAGTGGAAACACTAAAGAAATCACAGGAAGAAATGAAAAAGGAAATTGAACATTTATCCAATCAACAGGAAAGGATGGGAAAAAGCCTCAGAAGCAGAATGGAAGAAGCAGAAAAAAGAATATCAGACACGCAGGATAACATGGTCCAACTAGAATACTCAAGTAAAGATTATGAAATTTTTGGACTGGAGAGATGGCCTAGCGGTTAAGAGTGCTGACCGCTCTTGCAGAGGACCTGGGTTCGATCCCCAGCACCCACATGGCAGCCAAGAACTGTCTGAAACTCCAATTCCAGGAGAACTCCAGTTCCAGGGGAATCCAACACCCTCTTCTGACCTCCACGGCATTGCATGACACGGGTGCACAAACCTGCATGCAGACAGTACATTCATACACATACAGAAATAAATAAAATTTAAAAAAATTAATTAAAAAAAGATTATGAAATTTAAAAAAAAAACACAAGAGTGAAACAATCAAGAAACGTGGGACACTATGAAAAAAACAAACCTCTGCATCATAGGGATAGAGGAAGGAGAAGAATCCCAAGACAACACTATTTACTAGATCTTCAACAGGATAATAGAAGAAAATTTCCCCAAACTGAAAAAAGACAAACCCATACAAATACAAGAAGCACATAGAACACCAAACAGACAATATCAGAAAAGAAATTCTCCATGCCATATAATTGTTAAAACACTAGATGTTCAAAACAAAGACAAAATACTGAAAGCCACAAAATAAAAACAACAAGTTACATATAAAGGGAAACCAATCAGAATCACAGCTGACTTCTCAGCACAAACTAGGAAAGCTAGAAGAATGTGGACCAAAGTATTCCCTGTACAAAACAACTTTAGATGCCAACCCAGACTACTATACCCAGCAAAAATGTCACTCATAGTTGAAGGAGAAAGAAGACTCTTTCACGACATGAACAAGATGAAAGAATACATGTCTAAGAAACCAACACTTCAGAAAATCCTCGAAGCAATCCAAAGAACAGAGGAAAGTAGCAACTATCCCCTAAGCCATTAAAGAGAGAAAGCAACAAAATCATAGCAGAGTAAATATAAACCTAGACCAAGAATGCAAACCAAAAATAAGGTAAAAAGAAGCAACACACATCTCTCGATAATAACCTTAAATACTAATGGTCTAAACTCCCCAGTCAAAAGGCATAGACTGGGAGAATGGATTAGGAAAGTGAACCCTTCTATATGCTGTCTACAAGAAACCCATCTCACCCTCAAGGACAGACACCACCTTAGAGTGAAAGGATGAAAAAAAGTATTCCAAGCAAAAAGAATCGGTACCATAGGCAACAAGTGGAAGTGGCTATTCTAATATCAGGAAAAATATATCTCAAAGTTAAATTAATCAGTAAAAGACAAAGAGGGCCAATTACATACTAATTTTCAAAGGAGTATGGAAAAATGAACAACTTCCCACAATCCTAAATGTTATGAATTCCAAACTCTGGTTGCACCAAACTTTATACACCAACAACTCTGCAGGGACCTCAAGACACAGAACAATCCTAACACACTTAAATAGTGTGGAGACTTTCCAACACCTTCCACTAAAGCCCTTGCATAGATCAACAGGACAAAAAATAAACAGAGAGACAATCAGAAATTGAACAAATACAATACACCAAATGGACCTACAACTTACTAAGAATATTCCACCCTAATACCAGAAGAAAACTTTCTACTCAATCACCTCATCGGAACATTCCTCCAAAAATTGACCACATATAGGGACAAAAGCGAACCCAATAAGATACAAAAGGAGAAATTATTCCATGCATTTTATCAGACCGCAGTGCAATAAAGGTCAATATGAACACCAGAATAAGTCCAAACTAACTACAAGAACACATTGGACTAAGCTAACACAATCCTAAACAATGAGTGGGTCAGGGAAGAAAAAAAGATGAAATAAAAGTATCATGGAACTAAACAAAAAAGGCTAATTACACACAACAAAACCTGTGGGATACTTTAAAGCAGCTGAGAGGGAAAATTTATAGTCCTTAACGTGCCAACATCTAATAAACCAGAAAGGGAACAAATTAAAGATTCCTGACACTGTAGCTAAAAACACTGAGAGACCAAACAAAAATGAACCCTAAACCCAACATACAGGAAAGAATTACAAATTATCAGTAGCAGAAATCAATGAAAATAGAAACACAAAGAAAAAAATACATAAATCAATGAATCCAAAAGACCAGTTCTTTGAAAATAAACAAAATAACAGCTCAGACCCAGTTTAACAGAAAAAAGAAAAGAAAAAAAAAAAAAAAAAAGAGAAGAGAGAGCGAGAGAGAGCAACTCCAAATCACTAGTATTCATATGAAAGGGAAAAACAACAACACAAACAAAGAAAAAATCCAGGCAATCATACAGGGATACTCAAAATCTATATCTCCACTAAATGTGACAAACCTAATAAAGGAGTGAAATCTCGAAATCTGTGGAACCACAAAGTTAACTAAGACAGAGATTTGACAGTTTAAGTCGACCATATAATATTAGGAGGAACATTGAAGATGCAATTAAAAACCTCCCCAAAAAAAAAAAAAAAGCCCTGGTCAGATGGTTTACGCAGCATTCTATAAAACATCTAAAGAGGCTTACAACATTTGACTTCTAAAACTGTTCAGAAGGTAAAAACGATGGACTTCTCCCAAACTCCTTCTTATGAAGCCACGCATCACTCTAATACTAAAGATCAGGCAAAAGATGCAAGCCAAAAAGGAAAGCTAGAGACCATCTCACTAATGAATATAGATACAAAAAATATCTCAACAAAAATACTTGCAAACCATACCCGAGACTCTCAAAAAGATCACTCACATCATGATTCAAGGTGGATTTATACCAGAGAAGGATGGTGGCTCAAAACATATTGGAAATCAGTATACATAGCTAAAAAAAATAAATGTAGTTGAAAGACAAAAAATACGAGGCGATCATCTCAATTGATTGCAGAAAAAGCACTTTGACAAGATCCAGCATCCCTTTCATGTTTGAAAGTCCTAGAGGGACTAGTGACTGAAAGAACTGTCCTCAACATGACTTTCAAAGAACATGAGAAGCAACCCCTGCCAACATCATCCTAAAATGGAAGAAAAATCGAAACCATTTCCCTTAAAGGTGACAACCAGCAAGGCGCTGCCTCCTATCACCACTCTCTCTTCAACTACTGCTCGAAACACTTGCTAGGGAATCAAGACAGAGAACCGAATAATTAAGGACAGACTCAATCAGAAAACGAACGAGTTTAAGCTATCCCTTTTTTTCAATGATATTGATATTTACCAAATGGGATGCTATAAAAACATCCACCAGAAAACTTCTGAAACAAGTAAGAGTTTACGTAAGAGTGTCGTGGCTTACCAAATCAAACCTAGAAGAAAAAATCAGTAGCATTCTTACACCCATAATAACATTGTGACCGAGAAGGATTCCTAAAGGACACTTGCCCACTTCACAATAGCCTCAAAAATTAAGATACCAGGGGAACAAACCTAACACAAAAATACCAAAGATCTCTACAAGAGAATTTTAAGCCCCTGAAGAAAGAAATTGAAAATGACATCAAAAGATGAAGAAACCTCCATGCTCATGAGATTAAGGAAAAAATAAAGTACAATTATTACCCCAAATAGCTTGCTATCATTGATTTACGATCCCGAAAATCAAAATCCTCTACCCTAGACCATTGTTGACAAGAATTGAAAAAATAAAATTCTAAATTCATATGGAAAAAACAAAAGCCCCCTAATAGCTAAAGCAACCCTGAGTGGAAAATGCAATACATGGGGGATTGCCCTACCAGACTCTCAAAACTATATTACAGGGCCATAGTCATAAAGACGGCCTGGTACTGGCAAAAAACGACCAGTGACCAATGGAACAAAATTGAAGATCCAAATTGAGCTCATTAATTTCAGCCACTTCATATTGACAAAGGGGCAAAAAACCCTCAAGGAGGAAGGATAGCATCTTTAGCAAATGGTGCTGGCAAAATTGGATCACCATCTGTAGAAGAACAAAATTAAACCCCTACCTCTCACCCTGTACAAAAATCAACTCCAAGTGGCTCAAAAATCTCAACGTGAAGCCTGAAACCTGAAGGTGATAAAAGAAAAGTTGGTAACAACCTAAAGACATAGGTTTAGGAGAAGACTTTCTTAAACCAGACAGCAGCTGCACAGGAAGTAAGGTCAACAGTTGACAAGTGGGACCTCATAAAACTCAAAGCTTCTGTTACAGCAAAAGAAAACAATCAAGGAGGTAAAGAGAAAACCCACAGAGTGGGAAGAAGTCTTTACCAGTGACACATCTGACAGGGCTTAATGTCAAGAAATATTAAACTACTCAAAAACAAAAAAAAAAAAAAAAAAAAAAAAAAAAAAGACCTACTCAAAAGATGGAGTAATAAAGAGCTGACAGAGTCTTACCAGTGAGGAATTAAGATGGCTGCAGAAACATCTTAAAAATTGTTCATCATCATTAATAATTAAGGAAATGCAAATTAAAAACTTTAGATTCAGACTATCTAAAGTCATAGTAGAAAGAAAGAGAAGAAAACAAAAGACAACAGATGCTGGAGGGGTTGTGGGGAAGGGGAACACTCATCCACTGCTGGTGGGAATGTAACTTGTACAACCACTATGGAAAGCAGTATGGAGACCCTTAAAAGACTCGGAATGAGCTTACCACCTGACCCAATCATACCACTCCTGGGTTATACCCCAAAGACTCATCCTACCACAAAAGATATTGCACACCCATGTTTATTGCCGCTCTCTTCACAATAGCGAAAAGCGGAAACCAACACATATGCCCCTCAACAGACAAGTAGATAACACAAATGTGTTATATCTACATAAGCTGGAGTACTATTCAGCAGTAAAGAAGGATGGCATTATGAACTTTTCAGGTAAATGGATGGAGATCGAAGCTATTATGCTGAGTGAGGTGACACAGTCCCAGAAAGACAAACAGAGAATGGTTTCCCTCATTTGTGGATGCTAACACCAAATCCTCCAGACGAAAGTCAAGCTGAACGACAGTATGGTTTATTTTTGTTTATCTGAAAGCAACTATGTTTTATAATGTGAATCTCTCAATGGGCTCTAGAATCCACCCACCAATTATTTTCAGATTCTGTAATTACTGTATATGGGTGGAGAGTATGTATCCATATTTAAAATTATTTGAAATTACAGGGAAAGGGAAAAGGAAAAAAAAAAAAAAGACTGTGAGAAAGATGCAGGTCAGTTATGGCAGAATGCATGAATCGGGATGGGATGGGTGGGGTGATGAGGGTGATGGGAAGGGATAGGGGAATGTGCCTGAGCAGAAATGAAAAATGATGTATGAAATACATAAAACATCAATAAAAAAAAAAAAAAAAACTTGTTTTGGGCTGGGCATGGTGACACACCATGTTATCCTGACACTCGGGAGATGGAGGCAGAAAGGTCAGGAGTTCAGGTCATCACTCCGCTATAATAGCAAGTTTTGAGGCTAGCACTAAGCCTGCATGAGATTCTGTCTTGAAAGACAAAAAAAAAACACATCTGCTTCTATGCAGATCTTATTCCTGGCAAGCTTTTAACTACAATATAACTGATTTTAGTTTTTGGTCAGGTATTTCCCCCCCCCCCCCCCCCATATAATAAGGACTGATGAACAATACTAAAAAAAAAAAAAAAAAAAGTAACTTTACCTAGCTGGGTGTGGTGGTGCATACCTTTAATTCCAGCACTCAGGAGGTAGAGTCAGGCAGATCTTTGTGAATTCAAGGCCAGCCTGGTCTACATAGTGAGTTCCAGTACACCTGGGGCTATGGGAAAACCCTGTCTCAAAACAAAAGACCAAATAATAATAATAATAATAATAATAATAATAATAACTTTATCCAGGCTTATGAAAACTACTCTGCTGATAAACCACCAATTTGGGATGGGAAGAAAGAAAGAAAGAAAAAAAGAAAGAAAGAAAGAAAGGAAGGAAGGAAGGAAGGAAGGAAGGAAGGAAGGAAGGAAGGAGGGAAGAAAGAAAGAAAGAAAGAAAGAGGAAGTTTAAACTAAAACACTCTTGTTTGTATTTGCAAATTCACTTTGCCTCTTTGCCTGCTTCTATGATCTAAACACTCTCATTACTAACAAATATATCCAAGGCCACAGAGTTTATAAGTAACAGGAGTTGGACATGGCCTTCAACAAGCCTACCACACAAGTTCTTCCTCCCACAAAGCCCCCCACCCAGGTATGAAGACTGAAAAGGTCAGAAAGGAATTCTGACATGAACATGCTCCAATACATTTCAAGCTACTATCTAAATATCAGTTGTCTCAGAGTTGGTCAAAGACATATTCATTCAGGCCTCATGAGCTGGTGAGAGCTGATCCAACACCACTACATGAAGAACTCATAGCAAATGTCAGAAGTGGAGGGAGCCAAGGGCTGGGTGGGCAGGAAAATCCCCACCCTTCAGGGAGGGAGGCTTGAAGTGTTCAGAAGTCAGGGACCATGCACTCAGTCTCCGGAGGGCTGCAGTAGCTGGGATGGCCCTCTGAAGTAAAGCCCACAAAACAAACATGAGGCAATGGTGACATAAACCACAGAACCAAGCAGGGAGCAGAAGAACAACATCAGAAAAGACTGAGGCAAACAGTGAGGGGTAGAGCGCAGACTCAGGAAAAGATGCTGGAGTAGAAAAGGCAGCACCCAAGGAGACCTGAGGACAAAGCAGCAAGTTCCAAGAGCCTTCGTGTCAGCGCCCCTCCCAACCCACCAAACCCTTGTCCCTGCACATGCGGGGCACTCCTTCTCAGGGCTCTTAAAGCATCCATGAGCTGTAACTCAATATGCTGCTGCTCTCGGCTGAGAACTCTTTCAGGCACCTAACACAAGGTAAGAATCAGCAAGTGCAATCAGCCTGTGGCCCACATCTGCACTGCCACCTGCTTGCGTACCATGGGCAAGCTAAAAATGCTTTTTACATTTCTAAATAGTCCCCAAAGAAAAGGGAAAGAGTAATAGTTTATAAATTACATGAAATTAAAGTGTTCATAAAACTGGGCTAACACACAGCCCCACCTACTCCTCAGCTTAGTGCATGGACCTGGTTTCATGAGATCACATGGCTTGCAAAAATCTACAAATCTGGGGCTGGAGAGATAGCCTAGCGGTTAAGAGCACCAACTGCTCTTGCAGAGGACCTGGGTTCGGTCCCCAGCACCCACATGGTGGCTAAGAACTGTCTGTAACTCCAATTCCAGGAGAACTCCAGTTCCAGGGGATTCTGAGACCCTCTTCTGACCTCCACAGCATTGCACGACACGGGTGCACAAACCTACATGCAGACAGTACACTCATACACATACAAAAATAAATAAAATTAAAAAAAAAATCTACAAATCTTCCTGTCTGGCCCTTACTGAGAAAGCTTGCCACACTGCATGACACACATCATGAAACCCTAGAAAAGTGACTAATTAATGGTTATTTGGCCCTAGATACAACTCCAACTCCCTCTATTATTATCCAGGCTCTCTTTACTCTACCAACAATTTTTCCAGTTGCTCAAAGCCCTTTGCTCCCAATGAGAACCTAATTAAATCTTCCCGAATTGGTTGGTCCCAATTTGTCTACATAAGCATTTCTAAGTTTGTAGCTTTCTGGAATTTGAGTAGACAATCTACTGAAAACAAACAACAACAGAAAAAGATTCCACAACCAAATAAGCATCATAAAGTTTGAACTAAACAACTAAGCAAGCCCCTTACCACAGAACTCTTCAGAGCTTTGAAGCACTAATGTTCTCTGTGAAATTCTAATGTGGACATTTCTAAAGAACAAAGAAGTACAGCTCTGGGGCTGGAGAGATGGTTCAGTAATTAAGAACAGTAGCTGTTCTTCCCGAGGACCTGCATTGGGTTCCCAGCATCCACTGGGCATCTAGCAACTATTCATAACTCCTGTTCCAAGGGACCAGACATCCTCTTCTAGCCTCTGAGGGCATTGCATTAACACAGGTGCACTTAGACACAGACAAAAAAGACTCCTACACATACAGAATAAAAATAAAATATTTAAAAAAAAAAAAATTCAGCTCTGACAAGACTACCAAGAGAGTCCACTCTTTCAACCTCCAATACTCAGCTTCCCTATGACCACTCCACAGCCACTGGCTGTGGGCAGCACTGTCTCTCTGGCACCTGCACCTTCTGTCGCTCTGTACAGAGCCATCATTGCTTAATGCCCAGCATGGCTACTACCTGCAAAGCCCATTTCCATCACTGTCTCTCCTTCTTCAAGCCTTCACTCATGTGTCACCTTCTAAACAAGGCTGTCTGTCCTATTTAAAACTGCAGCCAGAGTCTGTACTGGCAAAAAAAAAAAAAAACAAAAAAAAAAAACAACACAGATCCATTAACCAATGGAACAAAATTGAAGATCCAAACTTGAGTTCCATAACAATTCGCCACCTCATATTTTGACAAAGGGCCAAAAACACGCTTAAATGGAGAGAAGGATAGCATCTTCAGCAAATGGTGCTTTCAAAAACTGGACACCATTTGATAGAACAAAAATATAACCCCATACCCTTCCCCTGTACAAAAATAAACTCCAAGTAGATTCAAAATCTCAACCTAAAAACCTGGCAACACTTGAGGTTGATAGAAAAGAAAAAGTCGACAACACCACTACAAAAATAGGTGTAGGAAAAACACTTTTTCTTTTTTTTTTTTTCACATAAATTATTTATTTATTTTTAACAAAATCTAACCCATTGTTCCGCTCATTCCCCCACCCCACCAGAGCTCGTGCATTCTGCCAAAATGCTTTTTCCATCTCTTAGTCTTTCTCAATATTTTCCATGGGGAAAGTTGACTGTTTTGAGCAGAAGTTCACTGTTTCAGTCAGTTCTTTGAGTGCAGTATTTTCTGTTTTGTGTTGTAGTTGTTTCCAAAATGATTATGCCCAACTGTTTGTACAAAAAGGGCCTCAAGAACTTGGGTATTCCCTCTTCTTCCCTTTCTCTCCCCTTTTTCTCTCTTTCCCTTTTCGATTCATTCTTTTCCTATAACAACCAAAATAACTATCGTACAATATCCACTATACTCCGAATACTATTTATATTTGGACCATACATTGGCACTAGCATTCCACAGATGAGTGATACCAGGCATATCGTTTGTTTTTCTGGGGACTGGTTGTTACTTCACTCAGCATGATGTCTTCTAGCTCCAGCCATTTTACCTGCAAAGCTTCGTGATGTGCTTTCTTTACTCTGCAAAGAATTCCATTGTGTAGATGTACCACATTTTCTCTATCACTCGTCAGTTGAGGGGCATTTAGGTTGGTTCCAGCTCCTTGCTAAACACTTTCTAAATCAAACAGCAGCTGTACAGGAAATAAGCATCACCAGCTGACAAGTGGGACTCATCAAACCCAAAAGCTTTTTGTACAGCTAAGAAAACAATCAAGAAGTGAAGAGAAAACCCACCGAGTGGGAGGAACCTTCACCACTGAACTCTGACAAAGCATTAACATCCAGAATATATATAAGCCTTAAAAAAACAAGAAGAAACAAATGACCCTACTAAATGATGGAGTAAAGAGCTGAACAGAGTCTCCACCAGGAAGGAAGTAAAGTGTTCAACATCATTAGTAATTAAGGAAATGCAAATTAAAATCACGCTAAGGAATCATCTCACTTGAATAAGACTAGCCAAGTCAAGAAAAACAAAAGACAAAACAAATGCTGGAGAGGCTTAGGGGAAAGGGGAACACCACCACTGCTGGGTGGAATGTAAACTGGTACAACCACTGTGGAAAGCAGTGTGGGAACCCTTAAAAACTGAAAATGAGCCTACCACTTGACCCAGCCATTACCACTCCTGGGTCTATACCCACAAGACACATCCTACCACAAAGATACATGCACATCTCTGTTTATTACAGCTCTCTTCACAATAGCAAAACGACCTAGAACCAACCCAAATGCCCCTCAACTGAGACTGGATAAACAAAAATGTGGCACATCTACACAATGGAGTTCTATTGCAGCAGTAAAGAAAGATGACATCATGGGCTGTGCGGTGAAATGGAAGGGAACTCCAGGACAAGGATACGAAGGAAGGAACAAGGCCCAGTGAAATAAACAAAGGGGGTCTGCAGTTGTGGATGCTAACATCAAATCCCCAGTTGGCAGGTGAACTGAGCAACTTTATTATTATATTTCATTGTATCTGAAAGCAACTGTGCTATTCCTTTGTGAATCTCTAAATGGGCTCTAGAATTGTCTTACCACTTATATTCACACATTGTAATTACCATATATGGATGGAAGATATGTAGTCATATTCTAAAAAAAAAATGTAAAGTTACATATCTTTATACCTACATGCAAATTTACTGTTAAAATGTCAATCTCTAAATGTGTTTAGGAATCAACCTATAGTTTATTTTCAGAATTCATAATTTTGACTTATGTGTGGAGTATATATATATATATATATATATATATATGCATATTTTGGAATAATATAAAATTAAAAAAAAATTTTAAAAACCTGCAGTCAGCCCCCCAACATTTCCAAACATATATGTCCTAACAGGCCGTAATGTTTGCACATTTGTTCTATAAGGCAGGCACTTTTGATCTAATTTGTTACACTGATGTGCCCCCAAGCACCCAGAAAATCAGGTATCATAGGCCTCAGTAAATACTTGTAGAAGTAGCCACTAATCCACCTTATTGTGTCTTAACCATTGACTTTGATTCAAGGTCTAAGAGGTTATATTAGGGTTCTCCAGTAGAATAAAACCAATATATGTCTCTGTGCACATATTCTAAGAGGAAATTTTATGTATTTCATATAAAGTCATAAAAGGAAATTTATCATTTTTGCTTTCAGTGTTAGAGGCTGACGGGCCCACCAAGCAACTGGAGAACTGGGGAAACCAATAGCTGGTCTGTCCAAAAAAGCTGGAATAAGAAGGATCAATGATCCAGCCCCAGGCTATGGCTGGTGGCCTAAAAGCCCCCTGGAGGGTGGCTTGCTTATGTCCATGTTCAAATGGTAAAGAATCTGGAGTCTGATGTCCAGGGACAACGGCAACCAAAAAAAAAGAAGAAAATAAAAAGAGAGCGGCCCAAGAAGAGCCTTTCTTCTGTTTGTACCAAATTTGGGCTGCCCAGGTTCAAGGCATGTCTTCCTCATTTCCCCCAGTTATCTCTGGAAACACCCTCAAAAACACACCTAGAAGTATGCTTTACTTTCCTAGTTTCCTAGGCTCTCTCAATCCAAGTCACAACCCAGATTCACAGGCACAGACACATCTTGGAAGGGGCAGAATACATGGCTATGCAAATTTTGCTTTCAGTGAAATGGGGAAACCCTGAGGGTGTGAAGAAGAAAATATGACTTGACAGGCAGAGAACTGACCACTTGGGACGTGACTGCAATAACTCAGACAAGATCAGGGTAGAGAAGCCAAAACAGGGAGGGATAATTAGAGGGTGATTATGACTGAAAGGAATTTGCTGACAGGTCAGATATGACTATGAGGGCAAAAGAGAAATCAAGGCTGACCCCCAAAGTTTTTAACCTAACACAGTAGGAGGATGGAATTGCCAAAGCTGAGATGGAGAAAATCATAGACTAAGTAAGCTTTGGAGAGGAGAAACAGAAGTTCTGTCTAGGGCACAGTCAAAGCATGCTGCCATTTAGACATCCATATATCAGATATCACTCAACACTGAAGTGAGAATCATACACACAAGTCCAAGTACAGGAGGGAGCTCTGGGCTAGAGATAAAAATATAGAGTCCCTAGCATATGAATTTAGGTAGTTTTTAAAGCCATGATACTAGCCAGGCATGGTGGCACACACCTTTAATCCTAGCACTGGGGAGGCAGAGGCAGGCGGATCTACAAGGCCAGCCTGGTCTACAGAGTGAGTTCCAGGACAGCTGGGGCTACAGGGAGACACTGTCTTGAAAAGACCAAATAAATAAATAAAGCCATGATACTAAATGGGATGATCAAGGGAACTATGGGGGGAAGGAACAAAAGCACAAAGACTAGGGGCTGGGGAGATGGCTCAGTCAGTAAAGTGTCTGCTTCTTGAGCATGATGCCCTGTGTTCAGATCCTTAGAATCAATACAAAAATCCAGATGTGGTGGTGCACACCTGTAACCCTGGCCCTGGGGAGAGTGGATATACGGATAGAGCTGGAGCTGGCTGGTCAGCTGGTCTAGCCAATTGGTGAACATCAGGTTCACAGAGAGACTCTGTTGCAAACATAAATTAAGCTATGCATGGTGCCACAACGCCTTTAATCCCACACTCAGGAGATAGAGGCAGGCAGATCTCTGTGAGATTGAAGCCATTCTGGTCTACAATGTGACTACAATGTGAGTTCTAGCCCAGCTAGGGGCTACAGGACACCCTGTATCAAAAATACAAAATCAATAAAATAAATAAATAAATAAATAAAGTTGAAGAATGATAGAGGAAGATACCCACTGTCAAGCTCTGACCTCTACATGCATGTGCATTCATATGCACATGTATCTTCACACACATACCTACATTCGCACACAAACATGTGCATTTGGAGGGGAGCAAAAACCAAAGCCCAGGGCACCTGAGCACTACTAGATCAAGATGAAATGAATGATGCTCAGGAGACTGTGAGCAGCCAGTGAGCGATCAAGAGACCACAGGTCTGGGAAACAGGTGAGAAAGGGAAGCAGAGTCAATTACACCAAAGGCTGCAGCAGGTCAAATGGGAAGAGAACTGACCACCGGTCTGCAATGTTCAGGTCACTGGTTATTATAACAAGTGTACTTTCTGCAGAGAACAGAAGGCAACACTGAACAAAGCGAGTTTACGAGAATATGGAGAGGAGAGAGAAACTGAAAATGGAGCACCAAGAAGTATTTGGAGGCATTTGCTACACACAGATGCAGACA
The DNA here is from genome assembly GCA_009823505.1 of Rhizomys pruinosus. Taxonomy (NCBI): domain Eukaryota; kingdom Metazoa; phylum Chordata; class Mammalia; order Rodentia; family Spalacidae; genus Rhizomys; species Rhizomys pruinosus. Next base: position 5,128,705 of record VZQC01011341.1, on the reverse strand, counting down.
CTATGGTGGGCAGCTGAATGAAAAGCCCCAAGAGGGCATCTTATAAGATAGCTGTGATAACGTCATGCATCCTGCTGATGGGAAGGATTCGGGGTAGAGGAAAAATGAATGACACAGAAAAAGGAAAGGGAGGGACAGTTAGTCAAATGATGCTCTCAACTGAGCAACAGGGATCTAGTGCAAAAATAGATGTTCCACAAAGTCCCCTAATCTGTGAGAACGATAGCTAGGAGGTGTCCTCGTTCCTACCTGACTGCATTTCCCACTCACAAGATACACATATGCATGTGCATGTGCACACACTCACCCATACACAGGAACACACAAAGGGCTCATCAATAATCTCCACTGGCCATCCCTCTGTATCTTACAGGGATTGGTTCTAGGAAATGAAAATTCATAGTCTCAAGTCCTTAAGATGGCATATATGTGTTTGCATATAGGCTATTCACAACCTCCTATATACTTTAGGTCAGCTGTAGATTCCTCATGATCCCTAAACCAAGCATGGGCTGCTGGTACAGGCCTGATATCCCAGCTACTCGGGAGGCTGAGACAGTAGCATCTTATGGTCTAGCCTGCCCTTGCTAATGGACTGAATAAATAAGGGCTGGGATATACTTTAGAGTCTAGCGTGTGTGAAGCCCTAGGACACCTATTTGATCAACTTGATTGAACATACAACCCCTCACCCCCCGCTGGATGGTGGGGCTGTGGGGGTTTGGGCACAACAGCCTGCAAATTGGTTTCATATGAAGGATGCTTGTACTCACGGATCATCACTTATAGCTAAAAAATGAAAAAAAAACTGAGAGAAAGATGCAAGACAGTTATGGCAAAATGCATGATCTGGGATGGGGTGGAGGTAGAGGGGAAGGGAAATGGAAATATGCCTGAACTGAATTGGAAAATGATGTATGAAATGCACAAAGCATCAATAAAAAAAATAAAATAAAAAAATTCTGAAAAAAAAATTTAGGACTGGGAAAGAATTGATATATAATATAAAGAGTATGTAAATAATGATCACAATACATTGTTTAGAGAATAATGACAAGGAAAAAGGTCAGTAGTAAGTAATGCAATTTTTAAAAAATATTTTTTCCATAGATGGTTGATTCAGTCTTAAGATACAGAGCCCACAGATGTGGAGGGCTGACAATCTCTGACTACTTCCTCTCCATTGTCCTTACCTAAGACAAATTTATTTTTATGTGAACTATTACAAATTTCTCATTCTTTATGCTTTTTTTTTCAAAGAAACTGCTTGTTAAAACATAAGAAATGCATGGAAGTCTACAAAGTGTAAGTACACGTCTTGATTAATTTTCACAAACTGAATACACACACCTCACATATAATGACCACGTAGATAGGAAACTCTCGAAACCCATCCCGGCCTGCTCCACCATGCCAAAGATATCAGATCACCACCACCAGGCATTCATGATGACTATTTTGAAATGATATACAAGGAATCATGTAGTGTGGCTTCTTTTGTTCCTACTTCTGTCACTCAAAATTATGTTTGCTGTAGAAATAGTGCACTCCTTTCCTATATTGCCCTCCGTTGGGTGAATATACCACCAATAACTTATTCACTTGGCTGTGATATTTAGGTTGTTTCCAGGCTGGAGATGCTGAGGATAGGCTGTTACAGGCATTTTCCTTCCCATCTGTTTGTCCTCATATGCAAGCAGCCCTCTTGGGCATATCCTAGGGAGTGGAGTTGCTACTTTGTAAATGATGTGCAAATTCATCTTTAGCAGATACTAAGGAACAGCTTTCTACTGCTGGTAGTTTAGAAGAGTCCCACTGTTCACATCCTCGTGCTCATTTGATGCTGGGCTTTTTGTCTGCTTGGGCTTTTCTTTCCACTGTGGCCACTCTTATGGCATGTATTCCTGTCTCACTGGGGGCTCTTGTTCAATAGGCTTCAGCTCTTGCTTCCACTTGTGTCCCCCTCCACTCCATTCTAAAATAAAGTGAGAGAAATCTTCAAACAAGTCCTAGTATATTGCTCCCTTCTTAAAGCATCCCAAATGGCCCACACCTGCACTCAGAATAAACCCAAACTGGTGATCTCAGCCTCCAGCTCTAAGCAGGCCCTGCTCCTGCTTCCTGTCCCATTTCATCCTATACTCTGCTCTGTTGTGCTTTGTTGAGGCCAGCCTCTACTAGCTCCCCCAATCTGCCATGCTCTACCCCCTCAGGGTCATTCCATATGGTGTTCTCTCTGGTGGAACAGTCCCCTCCTCTACCTCCTATGTCCATCCCCACCCTCCACCTTTCTACTTACTATTAACTCCCCAGGTCTCAACTTACAGGTGAGACTCTTTACCATCCCAGGACTTAATTTCTTCCACACACACAACCTTTTTTCTTTATTTTCTTATTCAAGTCCTATCTTTCTGAAATCCCTGAGGACAAGGATATGGCTCTTTTGGTTATTATCACATACCCAGTACCTGGTATGGAATAGGACTGCAATAAATGTTTTGTAACTCATTGATATAATAAATAGTGTCCCCATCTGGATGAATCTAAGCTAAGGAGCACTTTCACACTGAGAAAAGTTAGTAAAGTGTGACATTCTGAGGTAGAGAAGAGGCACCACTTTTACAGCAGTGAAACTGATCACCACAGAGCACTTGCTGAATGTAAGCCGTTTGCTGTGCAACAGAAACCACCTCAGAATTCATTTTCAATGGCCCATGAACTTCTTATCCAGTATGCCCCATCTTGGGGGACCTTGGGACTCCCACTCCCTACTTTGGGCCTCTACAAGTTAATGTACCCTTTCTTTGGAATCACAACAGCATTTAATTTAATTTAGTTTGATTTGATTTTCTGGTTTATTACTTCAGATAGTTTGTGAGGCCATTCATCTTTGATAATAATGATAGCAACCTATTACAGGAAGAGAAAGGTCACCAACAGACGCAAGTAAACTTTGCACGCTATAGCAATGACTGGCCTACCAAGACACGCCCACTGCTACAATATCTGCGTAAATGTTCTGAGAGTAACCAACAAGTTTCTGGTTGGATGTAAAGCCTGTTCAACAAAAATGGACCCCATGCATGATAATGTTAATTTGGTCAAAACTCTGTGGCTGGCTATATCATAAGCCCTATTGGAAAGCCTAGTACTATTATTCTACTAAATGGACATAGTAATAAACTGTCCTATAAGTTCTTGTCTTTATACCCATAGATTAGTACATCAGATAAGCTTCTTTTTGCAGAAGTGATTAATACAGAGACCAAAAACTAGTCAAGATACGGAGAATAAGAGACTATGGAGCACTCAACTGGACATCTAGATCATACTCCCTTCCCCCAAGGCTCAGGGATCATTGTGGAAAGGGGGCAGAAAGACTGTAAGCCAGCGGAGGTGAAAATCTCTAAATCCCGTTTCTAAAGAAATAGTATTTGCTAGACGACTGTGCGGCTGAACCCATAACAACTAGGATTGCATTCGCAGACCTGCACAAAATTAAGCCAGCTGAAATCCCAGCAAGGGTGGGATGGGGAGGGGTTCATGAGGTCCCGCCCTTATCCAAGAACTATTGGCACTTGATGGCTGCTGGGAGAGGGTAAATTGTCTTCAGAGATGCAGCCCCTGAGAGGCTGCTCATGCTCCAGTAGATGGTTCTATACCCATCCACATACAGGAAGTACCAAATGGACTGTGGTGGGGGGGAGACACAGAGACAGAGAGAACATGAAGTTGAGAGGTAAGAGGATCAGGGAGGAATTAGAATGGAGGGAATTGGAGGTAGATTGTTCCAAACACATTTTAGATATTATATATATATATATATATAATATATATATATATATATGAATAATAAATATTTTAAAAAGAAAATTTTTGAAAAATTAATGAAGCTCTCCATACTTCAGCTCGAAGGCTCAGGAAGCTGACTAAGCCTGCTGGAGAAACTGGGATGCTCGGGTGACTCTAAGTTCATCTTAATATCATCTTTGCCCAACCTGGCTGAAATGAACTGGACCTACGTTAGAAAACAAAAAGCTCAGTTTAGAGCCTGTTTCTAGATCATTAACTCAAATCACCTTCCATGACTGGCCTTCATCTTCTCGTTATCGATGAGGAGTCCAACAGTAGCAATAGTATCACAAGTTAGCAATACTGCCTCCCAGTCAACAGTGAGTCTAGTCTCCAGGAGTAGCCACTGAAATTCAGAAGCCTCCTTTCCCTGAGATTAAAGACAGTTTGAAAAGTCACCACACAGGGCACCTTTAGTAGCTGGTAGTCTCTGGGCTGAGCACCTTTCACCATATCTGTAAAAGAAGGCATTTTCTCCAGTGTGCTGAAGAGTTGCTGAGGCTCAAAGGGCAAGTGTACTGTCCAGTGCCCACCTAATGAGTGGCTGATTCAAGCTTGCTCCCAGAGCTCTCTGGCTCCAAGGCCTTATTCAGCTACAAGGATAGATTTCCTTCTTGACTATGAATTGTGAGAATCAGAGGATGAACAGGGGCCCTTTCCTGTGCTAGATTTCAAATTGCTTGTGGGCTCAAGGTGCTGAGCACAGATTATCTAAAAGGGACTTGGGAAAACATCCAATTAATTGAGATCATTACGGGGTTAGATTACTTCTTAATAGATGAGTGAAGCCCTGGGGACATGGCCTCAATACAGCAATCCTGTTTCTTTCCTAGATGCATTTGTATGTCCAACATTGCCACTCCCTTGATGAGCTTTGATTGAGGAGCTGCGCCACTGGGCAAGGGCAGGGCCTGCTCTCAGCCCTGGGCCATGACTTGTTCCACTTGAGCTTCATTTCCAGGAGCAGGGCATGAGAACAGGATTGAGCCCTGTAGTCGTTTTGTCCCCACAACAGAGGTGCACTTTGCTCCGTAGAAGCACTAGGTATGGGATAGAAATTAAGGCCAAAGATACAGGAGTGGCATGTGCTGAACGTGGACAGTGTTCCAACTAAAGCGTTACACAAGGACACAGGTATCCCAGGGGGAGTTTACTATTTCAGGTCTTGTCAAGACTCCAGGCCGTGGGGCTGGAGAGATGGCTCATCAGTTAAGAGCACTGGCTACTCTTGCAGAGGACCCAGGTTCGATTCACAGCAACCACATGGTGGCTAACAACGATCTGTAACTCCAGTTCCAGGAAAATCCAATCCATTCTTCAGAAGAGGTCAGACCTCTGTGGGCATTGCACAATATGGGTGCACTCACATACATGCAGGCATAGCACTCATACACTAAAATTAAAAATAAATAATAAATAAATAACAAAAGACTCCAGGCTGTCCTCAATTCACACATATTCACCTCCTCCCTCTGCCAAGATTCTTTCTTTGCTGGGGGCAAGGGAGCTCTTCTATCCCTCAGCTGAAGTGCTCTTACCCACACTGTAGTGCATGTCCCTAAGACAGACACAATAACTGGCACATGCTCTGAGCCACATGACCCTAGGTGCTCAACGGGATCCTAAACTTACCTGAAGCCTCATATCACCTCCACAATTTGGTATTTGAAAGGAAAGCAGCAAACCGTTCTTCCTTTCAAATATAGGCTGAGTGGCCTCAGGGGCCATGAGAACTACATCCTGAAAGTACCCAAGAGAGGCTGAATGGCCATCCCGCAGGAGCCCTGGAGACTCCATTGAGAACTACAGTGGGAGGTGGATTTCATTCACTCACTTTCATTCAAATCCAGCAACTCTTACTGAGTGGGGTACAAAGCAGGCCTGACCCTGCCTTTCTGGAGTTCACAGACAGGAAGCTTGGACAGAAAGAGACAGGTAATTACACACTGTGGAGAATGTTACAAAGTAAGGAATAGAGGCATGAAAATAGTAACAAGGAGAATAAAGAACTCTGAATAAGGACTTGAATTCATGTTTTCATGGTTCCTGGTGGCTGCCATAAGGAAGCTGGGCGGACAGATTGGAAGCCAGTTGGGAGGAGCACAGCGTGGACTGACTGTCCTCCGGAAGACCCGCCATGGACATCAAATGCTTTCTTCCCAAGTTTAGTTGCACCTGCTTGCTTGGATCATCACAAACAAACTTAACTGCTGATGCTCCACAGGAAGGGAGGGACAGAGAGTCAGTCATTCCTTCCATCCAACCAGCTGGCCTGAGCTGTATGTGGGGGACACTACGAGTCGGAGAAGCTAGAGAAAGGCTGCCTGTCTTGGGCAGCTTTGGGCGGAGGGTCACCGAGTCCCTGCTGAGGTGAAGAATTTACTGTATGGCCTTAGTAGGGGAGCCCCGCTGTCCTCCACGGACTTCTGTAAGTAACCCCCTCATTCACTGCTCCGTTAGAAGACCAAATGAACTCTCTAGGGTTTTCCAAACTGTGGTTTTGGGAATTTGTAGCTTGCCTTGTATTTAGGGACCAAGGGAGGAGGGGGGCCGAAGGCCACCTGTGCACCTTCCGAAAGGAATTTTGACAACTGCTGTGGACTAGCAGGACAGACAAAACCAAACCGAGGATGAGCTTGGGAAGAGCAATGGAGTTTTCTCTGAAATAGGGAGAGATAGACCCTATTTGCTACCAAAGGAAAGCTGGGTGAGAGGAGAGTGTGGGCAGAGGAAAGTTTGGCATGGTGGGCTGTCCTCACAGGCCTGGTGGGGTAGTGGCAGCAGCATGAATTGTGCAGAGGATTTTAAGACTCATAACTAAAAACAAAAACCTTGGTTAATCTGGGCTGTGTGGCCTTAAACATCCAAAAGAAAAGTATAACCAGAAAAAAAAAGGACCAGGCTGGTGTAACTTAGCAATTATGGATACTTAACAGCCATACTTAATGCCCATACCAATTTGGCCCAGGAACTTAAGGGATAACTTTGTTCCTTGCCCTCAGAGTTCAACTAAGTCCCAGGGGACTATGCATGGGGTCATCTCTTGAAATGTCCTGCAAATGTGAGTCACCAGTCTTCTTGTGCAGGGAGGTCTGGGAAATCCACTAATGGGACTTCAGCCAGTGTCCAGTCTATAAAGAGGAAAGTATGCTCATGCTTCAAAAAATGGAAGCCTGGTCTAACAAGTCCTGATTTTGTCCTTGAGTGGATGGAACTGGTAAATGAAAAGTCAAAAGGAGCCAGGGGCTCCCTCCCCAAAAAAACCCAAGTGACCCCTGAAAACCAGATCCTCAAGCGACCTTGAGAAAACAAAAACCTTGGTTAATCTGGGCTAACTATGTGGCCTTAAACATCCAAAAGGAAAGTATAACCAGAAATAAATAATCAATAAGGCCTTAGAAATTGTACTTCAGGTATAAAATGAGATCTTAGTAAAAAAAAAAAAAAAAAAGAGCACAGTTGTTTTGCCTTTCTTCAATTCTTACTGGCAAGTGCAGCTACCATGTGGCTGCCACTGCATTTGCATCCTTCAAAGACATGAGACACAGCTTTTCAACCTTCCAATATGGACTGAAGATTCATGTCTCTCCAAGAATCCTCCAAACGTTCAATGCCAGATGGGGACTGCTGAGACATCCAGCTTGTGAACTAAGCAACTAACTACTGGGGTTTCAGCCTCTTCAGAGTATAGATCGCTATTGTTGGACTACCCAGGCTGCATCATGGAGGCCAGTACAGGAAGATCAAGACAGGATGTGGTGCTTACTGGACCTCATTTGGTGACCATGGGAAGGGAAGACCCCAGTGTGGAGCACAAAGGCAGGACTGATGGTTATTTGGGCTTGCAAGGAGGAGCCTTCAAACACTTCCTTAAGGAAAACATGACATCTTTCAGCCTAATAAAGAAAAAAATTTAAAAAAGAAATCATAAGCTGAAGATGCTAAAACCTATGATGTCATAATATTGATATATGTGTGTCATGCATACACGCATATTTTGGAGTGATGCAAATTGGAAGGAATAAGGGTAGCAAAAAAAGACTGGGTCAAAGAACTGACTGAAACAGTGAACTTCTGCTCAAAACAGTAAACTGCAATGAAAATTTTCAAGGAGAAAGAAAAAGATGAGAAGCATGTGTGGCAGAATGCATGAGCTCTGGTGGGGTGGGGGGCAAGGAAGGGGGAACGGGTCTGGATTTGATTGGGAAATATTGTATGAAATGCACAAAGCTTCAATAAAAATTGGTTTTGAAAAAAATATATGAATGGATAAAGTATTAAAGGGAAAAAAAGACTACTAACTAAGATGAAGCTGCCTAGTGATGTCTGTGGGAGAAATCCTGGGGTGGCAATCCACTTCTATGTGGAACAGAGTGGCACACCTACTTGAGAAGTGGGGTCTACCACATGAGTATGGAGATGCTTTGAGAACAGTGGATGGTCTAGAACGAACTTTGCAAGCCCTGAGACTGTGCGCCTAGAGCAGAAGTTGACGTAAGCAGCTGCAGAGGCAGTCTGGCTGCAGCTTTGTGTAATAAGAGATCTGTCCTAGCCAGGCATGATGGCACATGCCTTTAATCCTAGCACTTGGGAGGCAGAGGCAGGCAAATCTCAGTGAGTTCAAGGTCAGCCTAGTCTACAGAGTGAGTTCCACGACAGCCAGAGCTCCAGGGAGAACCTGTCTCAAAAAGACCAAAAAAGTCCCCCCCCCCCGCAAAAAACCCCGAGAGACCCCTGAGGATCAGATCCTCAACTGACCTCAACAAAACAAAACCTTGGTTAATCTGGGCTATCTGTATGGCCTTAAGCATCCAGAAGGAAAGTACAACCAGAAATAAATAATAAGACCAGAGAACTGGTAACACAGACACAAAACTTGAGATCTTAGTAAAAAGACAAAAAGAAGAGAGAGAGAGAGAGAGAGAGAGAGAGAGAGAGAGAGAGAGAGAGAGAGAGCTGGCCTGTCTACAATTCTTACAGGCTGGCGCATATGCTCTGTAGATGCCACTGTTTTAGGCACTCCTCAAAGACATGAGATACAGCTTTTTTACTTTGTAGCCTTCCAATGTGGACTGAGGACTGCTGAGATACTCAGCTTGTGAACTAAGCAGCTAATGGAAATTCAGCCTCCTCAGAAGATGGACTGACATTGTTGGATTACCTCGGCAGTACCATGGAGGCCAATGCCGGGGGATCATGACAGGACGTGTGCTTACTGGACTTCATTTGGGGGCACAATATTTAAAGCAGAAGCACATCAGTAAGGGTTTCCTTCTGCATAAGGTTTTTTTTGTAATGTAATGTCTTAATCACAATTTACCATCAAATATTTTAGGAATATCTTTAATGTTTAGATAGTATATTAGCAGCACGCATTAATTACATCATAGGTTCTCAAGCAGAGGCAGTCTATTGCAAGGACCTTCTCTACTGCCAGTTATCATAGGCTGCTTAAAGTTAGAAAACTGAGTAGAAACACTGAACATTGTAGAAATGCACTTTGCTCAGTAATACTTGAGTTGTTGTAATATTAGACTATCCATTTGGTTGTTACAGAAAATCCTTAACTGTAATTGATGGTTGTTGCCGTAATAATATACTGCCTGTATTTCTACCTCTAATAATGGGCTTTATGTGCTACATTTCAATATCCTTGAGCCTGGGCAAGTGCACAAGTCTTTTTAAAAAGGAATATGGTTTACTTGCACAAAACTGATCAGATTTGAAAGATTGTTAATGCCCTTGAAGTAGTTTTGTGGGTGTGAAACAAATGGTGAGAATTTGAATTGTTCCCTTATTATAGTGTTGAAATTAAGTCTACTTAATCTATCAAATCATGTTCATGCCCTGATTTTATGTACTTGTATCTATCAATAAACATTGTGGAAAAAAAAAACAAAAAAGAAAAAAAGAAAAGAAAAGAAAGAGATCTGTCCCAAGCAGAAGTGGCAGCCCACAGGAAGATTGAAAGTGTAAAAGAAAATTTAAAGTGAGAAAGGAATTAGAGACTGGCCTCTTAAGTATTTGCCCCTACCTTACCAATAAATTGCATTAAAGAGAAAAAGAGATAAAGGTATTAACCTGCCATTTTTTACAGCTAGGGATACAGAAAGAGAAGAGAGCCCAGATTATATCAATAATACAAGGCTCATCCTGGGACCCCAAAATCTGGGATCCATGGAAGAAGGCAGATAGTGATGAGTGAGGGAGCAGCCTAGAAAAAGCTGAAGGTGCCCCTTGGGTTCAACCTTTAATAGAAAGAAAAGGGAAAAAATCCATGTTTCAACAAGCTGATGGCGGCCTAACAATGGTCCAGCATGAGAAACTAGGGCAATCAGAGAATATTTAGCACTGGAACTACTGGAGCTAGGGAAAACATTAAAGTGGCAATGAAAGAGCCCCTCATTGCCTGCCTTGTGAGTATTTGGGACATGGGAGCAGATGATATTAGCTTAAGTGATGCAGAAGCATTAAAGCTGAGCACTATAACCACTCATCCTTCCTTGAGACATAGACTGCATAACCTGAGGCAGCACAGTCCCTGATGGACTGGTTTATATGAGCCTTGGTCATCACCAGTAAAGGTTCCCATGGATATCAGGGGCTGGAAAACAATAGAGGAGGGGCAGGCACTACTGAGAGAACTAGATATGAGGAAAGCAATGTACACTGCCCAATTCATTGGGACAGATAAGACTTTGTTCACTAGAGATTTAGGGGAAAGCTTGACTGAACAAAGACCTCAAGGTTGGCATGGAGCTTTAGTGTCTGTGCTGAGCCCGTTAATGGGGGAAGGGTCTTTATAAAGTAGGAGGGGCTTTGACGGATCTAAATGACTTAGACCAGCATGTAAAATATGTCGGTAGAAAAATAGAACAGTGCAAAAGAGATACAAAAAAAGACAAAGCAGAGAAAGAGGTCCATCTTGGGTTACTCGAAGGTAAATGTGGCAAGATTTGTGTCAAGCCCAAGTTCCTAAAGAAAAATTTGATAAAAAGCCAAATTCTGTGCTAAAGAGCTTCTGGAAGGCTTTAAAGCCTAAGGAACAGTTCACAAAAGGCATAACAAAGATAAAACTGTCCCAGGGGTGGATAATAACACCCCCCCCCGATTAAACAGGGTACGTTTCTTTCCTGAGAAAAGTTATACTTAGAGTAGCAGCAGTTTGCCCAGCCAGGGCCTCCCCTAGAAGCCAGGTAGGGTCAGCAGAGAGACAACAAGTATGTCTACCGCCACGAGTCAGACCCAGGGCCTGCCTGACCCAGGGAACCAACAGGTGTAGCAGGGACTAAAGGGGCCCCGTTCCTCCAAATGAGTTTTCAAGGATAAAGAAATACAGAGACGTTCCATGTAAAAACCCTATGACACTGAAGGGCTTCAAGAAAATGACTAAAGAACTACCTAAATTAATGTCTCTTATTATGCTATCAGACCTAACATGGATCTGTTGACAAAATAGTTGATACTTGAGTATTAGGGTATTAATTTAAAAAGCATGGCACATTTATATGAGACATTAAATTCCCTTTAATGTCTATGAAGCAGCACATGAACAGCACAATTTCATTTAATATCCATGACAATATAGCTAAAACTTGTACAGCATGATATTTATGTCAAATAAACATGACATAAACAGCAATTCAAAATATTCACAATAGCTACTTTGAATAATAGGATTATAAAATATTTTAACTTGTCTTTCAGATTTTACAGCACAAACAGAGATTGTAACAGAATGCATGTAATAAAAAGCAGAAACTGAGACGACATGGGAAAAAGGAAACAAGCTGAAAAGAAGGAGAAAATGTAGAGAGGGGATAATTGGACATGGAGAGAGAGACTGGGAAATGGAGAAGGACAGCAGGATGTGGAGAGGGAGGGTGGGAGGTGGAGAGGGAGAGTAGGATGTGGAGAAGGAGAGTGGGATGTGGAGAAGGAGAGTGGGATGTGGAGAGGGAGGAGGGAGAGTGGGAGGTGGAGAGGGAGAGTGGGATGTGGAGAAGGAGAGTGGGATGTGGAGAAGGAGAGTGGGATGTGGAGAGGGAGAGTGGGATGTGGAGAGGGAGAGTGGGATGTGGAGAAGGAGAGTGGGATGTGGAGAGGGAGAGTGGGATGTGGAGAGGGAGAGTGGGATGTGGAGAGGGAGAGTGGGATGTGGAGAGGGAGAGTGGGAGGTGGAGAGGGAGAGTGGGATGTGGAGGAGAGTGGGATGTGGAGAGGGAGAGTGGGAGGTGGAGAGGGAGAGAATCTTAGTCAATTCTTTGACTAAGATTGGGACATGCGGCTCATTCCCACAGTTCTATGCTGGGATGTTCTTCTACTTGAGTTTGTATAGGTCTTATGTCTGCTGATGCCATTGCTATAAGTTCAAATGAGCAAGATCCCAGGAGCTTGTAGGACTCTATTTCTACATGGTCATGCACCTCCTTCCTGGCTCTTACAATCTTTCCACCCCCTCTTCCGAAATGGTCTCTGACCCCAAGTTGGGTGGAGTTTGATACAGGAGTCCTGTCCAATGACCCTCATTCTGCAGCCTCTTACTCTCCATGCTTTGGCTATTAGTGACCATTTGTGTTCCTGCCCCTCTGTTGCATGAGGGAACTTCACTGATGAAAGACACATTAGTGGCCTCCTTACCCCTTCTCCTATGTTCCACAAGCCTTAGGTATAGATATTGCATTGTAGATGTGCCACTTAAGCATTGGCAATTCACAGTCAATGTCTGTGTGTGACCAGTTGTGAAACTCTTTAATAGTCTCCCTTTGTTGCAAATGAAGCTTCTTCAATGAGTGGTGACTGGGATACTTGTCTGTAAATATAAGGACCCATATTTTGCACATAGTAAGAAATTACATTTGTCTAGGGATGTATCAGCCTTGGGGTTTTCTCTAAGATCTAAGACCTCTCCACCCATGTGTATTTGGCTATGTTTAAAGTACCACACATGAGTTTCTTTTCATTAAGTGGGCTTTAAGTCCAATTAAAGAGCTGTTAATTACCCCCCCAAATAGAAGTTCCACCCATATCATTTGCTGTGCCAGTAATTGATGCCATTATTAAGCCTTAAAGCTGGGTTGGATCATCTATTGATGTTCTCCCTCAGCAGACTATGATCCCCAAATCTATGAGAGCTAGCCTTCAGACGAGGAGGCTTCTCCCTCAGCAGACTATGATCCCCAAATCTATGAGAACTGTCCTTCAGAGGAGGAGGCTTCCAGGTCAGTTCCAGCTCCATTGCTCCAAATTTTGTGCATGAAGTATGTGTTGTCTTCAACAATGGGGTGTTGCCTTCAAGTTCTGGGAGGCTGTGGCAATAGCCTGTGTAATTTTGGGGGTCTCTTGGATTACCAACAACTCAAAGGAAGGTTTCTCCTATCTGGCACTGTTCATTGTTATGTAGTTTTCAGCTATACACATGGACTCATGTAGAGATAGTGCATGTGTAATCCATCCAAAGATTTTTGGACTAATATGATTCCCTCTGGTTTCTTACACTAATTAGACATTATTTATCTCTTCTCTTCTCTACTCTTCTCCTCTCCCTCTCTTTCTCTCTCCTTTTTTGTAACCCTCCCTCCACTCTGTTCCCCTTTAAAGTATCCCTATTCCCCCATTTCTCCCTTGATAATACCAGTCTCCTATGGTCCCACATCTTTTTAGCTCCCTCTTCCCCTTTATCCCTGAAGTTCCTGTATAACCCTCCCTCCCCACCTCCAATTTAAATACCCCCATTTTACCCATCTCTTCCTTACTGTCTCTTGCTGTTCTTATCTCTCATGTTCCTTCTCTCCTTTTATATCCCTGGCTACCTTCCATTTTCCCGGTTCCTGCAGTTACATCAGGACATATATTCACATATAAGGATGTGGTGCTATGATCCACAAATGTGGGGAAACATATATTGTTTTTCTGAGTCTGTTTACGTAGTATAACAATTTCTAGTTCCATCCATTTACTTGCAAATTTCATGATTTTGTCGCAATCTAAAGTATCAGGTTTTAGGGCCTCAACATATGAATACAGGGACCAAGGACACCTGATCCAGGCCATAACAAGTTCCTATCAAAAACAAGAACAGAGAAATTTGAACAATAGATATGATAGAAACAGGAGAGTCTGCTATTACCTTATAAAAGATACTGTTTAGGAAAATATGAAACCTCTAAAATACTGGCAGAGCTCTTTTTCTGCACATCTTTTTGGAGCAGGGAAATGCTTGACAAAGGTACTCCTGGGTTAAATAAGAGGTCTTGCATACATTAGCCAGCATACTACTACTGTACCAGTTGCAAGCTCATAGTTCAGTTTTAGCACCTCTCCACTTGTATCTGTTACAAATTGTTTAGGCACTTATTTGAGTATGTTACTACATCATGCCCTTATTATGTCAAACAAATGTGTAGAAAATGTAAAGATGACAAGCTGAAATTAGTGATTAGAAACACAAACCTCAAAACCTTACTACAAATGACATGAAAATGGGAATTATCACATGGGCTCAGCTCACACACTCTCAGTTGCAGTTCACTGAACTTTAAGCACTTATGCATACATATGTGAAAGAAAAGACATAGCCCAGATGAAGACCAGTGGTCCAAGATTGGGTCTAAAAGATGAGCTGTTGTTTCAGGTCTTAAAACGTGATTTGGCTCATAGAAAATAGAATTCCCCTTGCCACATTTAATCTTCATATATCTGACATTTAGACACTTGATTTCAAACTATCCTGTAGATAGCAAACTATCTACAGGAAAGTAGAGAATTCTCTGACAGAAGGTAAGGGACTGGTATGTTTTTTCTTAACAGCTAGTCAATGAGTAATGTTAAACAAAGAGCTCCTGTGAGTATAATTTAATAAGTCCCTGGCCACATCACTGAAGCATTCTTTGTGCACAGGTCCTGAGTCATCTGACACTCTTCCTCTCCTGTCTTCCCCTCTCCCTCCCTAGCTGCTGAAATTCCATGGATTCTGCTTTCATGTTTTCTTTCTCTTTTCATTTTCAATTGACCATTTTGGTAGGAGCCTGGAAGAAAGTAGTGCTGAGAGCAAAGTAGTTCCAGAGGGGAATAAGGACTTAAGTAGCAACTAGGATATTTTGGCAAATCATCTGGATGCACTCTTCCCCTTGCCTGAAGCTAAGTTGAAAAGTAATGGACTAATTTCTTTGGCAAAAGAAAGTTCAAGACAGCCAAACATTGAATCTGAATCAATGGTGTGGCTATTAATGGTGACTATTGTTCAAGTCTACAGTGAAAAACAGCAAGTGGGGCAGGAAGAAATGCAAAATGTGCAGTTTGGAGAAAAAAAGATACTATAAAGTTTAGTAATGTTAGAACCAAGGCATGTGCAAAAGGAGAGGCTCTTTGATAAGGAGCTAAAAGCTTTTAAAGAGAGGCCTCTAAGCTGGGTATGGTGGCACGTGCCTTTAATCCCAGCATTTGGGAAGCAAAGGCAGATGGATCTCTGTGAGTTCAAGGCCAGCTTGGTCTGCGTAGAAGCTCCAGGCCAGCTGGGACTAAAGGGAGACCCTGTCTCAAAAAGACAAAGAAAAAAAAGAGAGAAGCCTCTAGATTTGCACTGAAACAATGGGCAAAGTACACTCAGGGCAAGACCACATCCAGCTAAGATTTCTTATGAAATGAAAAAGCAATAGGAGTTTTCTAGTAAAAAACTGCATCCCACAAAACTGCTAGCAATGTGTATGAGTGGGGCAGGTTCCACCTCAAGCTGGCAGCCAAACTTGGCAGTGTCATTCACATAGTGCTGGCTTTAAAAGCGTTAAAGATGCAAGAGTGAAGAAGTCATTGGTTATTCCTCCATGATTTCAGAGAGCTGCCAAGGCCAGGCAGCATGCAGCAGGGGTGTCCCTGGGTAAAGACGGCTATGTCAGGCCATTGTGCAAAGCTGTATGGGTGAGGCCTAGTAGGTAGTGGAGACATCAAGAAGACGTTGAATATGCTGGAGTCCTGAGATATCTGTCATGGAGAGCTGTGTATATGGAGGGGTACAAGCCCAAGAGAGAAATGTATGTTGCTGGAGGGACTGAGTTACCTAAGCCCTTTGGAAGTAAACTCCCAGAAGTTGGACATAGAGCTACTGGATTTGGTGTTTTCCCTGCTGGTTTTTGGTCTTGTTTGGGTCATGTATTTCCTCACTATGCCCCATTCCTCCCTTTTGGAAA
Source organism: Rhizomys pruinosus (assembly GCA_009823505.1). Classification (NCBI taxonomy): domain Eukaryota; kingdom Metazoa; phylum Chordata; class Mammalia; order Rodentia; family Spalacidae; genus Rhizomys; species Rhizomys pruinosus. The sequence goes on along the minus strand of VZQC01011341.1, from coordinate 5,112,668 downwards.
TGGGAATGTGTATTCAATTCCATTGTTTGTTGGAAGCATGTCTTGATTTATCAGGGACTTACAGTTAAGAGATTCCTTTAAGTCACAGAAGAGACTTTGGACTCTGGACTTTTGAATAGTATTAAGACTGGTAAAGACTATAGGAACTTTTGAAGGTAGACTAAATGCATTTGGCATTTTATATGCTCTTGGGACCCAGGGAGTGAAATGTGGTGTCCTCCACAGGCTCCAAGTATTTTGGACATTTCATCCGCAGTTGGTAGTGCTGTTTGGGAGACCTTAGAAGATGCTGGAGAAAGCACATCACTGGGCCTGGGCTTTGAGTTCTTAAGCCTTGTTGGATCTTTAGTGCTGCTGCTTCCTCTGACTGCTTGAAGATGTGAGTGTTCTGCTTTTGCTCCAGCCACCTCTGCTGCCATGCCTTCCCCGCCACTATGGACTCTAACCCCCCTGAACCATAAGCTCAAATAAGCTTTTCCTTTTAGAAGTTCCCTTGTTCATGATGTTTTATCACAGCAACAGAAAAGCAACTAATACAGGGTCTAAATATGATCAAAATATATTATATTAAATTCACAAAAATTCAATTTTAAAACCCTACATAGTAAAAAGAAAATTACAAAATTAATAAAATGGAAACTGAGTTTTTTTTTATTTAAAACCTGGAAATTGATCTACTATATGATCCAACCATACCACTCTTGGGCATCTACCCAAAAGAGTCACATCCAACTTCAGCAATATATGTTCATCCATGTTCACTGATGCCCTTTTCATAATAGCAAGAAATAGAAAACAGCCTAGTTTCCCATCAATTGAAGAATGGATAATGAAGGTGTGGTTACTATACAGAATGGAATTTTGTTCAGCTCTTTAAAAAATGAAATTATGTAATTCACAGGGAAATGGATGGAACTGGAACTATCTTGAGTGAGATGAATGCATCCCTCAACTCTCACCAGGGAAGTTTCCTTATGCAAGAGGTGGTGATTAACAGAGAAACCCACAACTGGCCAACATGCAGAGAACAAGAGGCTGCAGAGTACTTGTCCCTGAGTAGGACACCGATATCAAACTTTTGCCTCCCAAAGCTCAGGGATCATTGTGGAAGAGGAAGCAGAAAGATTGTAAGAGCCAGAGGTGGCAGATGTCGACCAGGAAACAGAGTTTTCCAGTGTGTTCATCAGTCACTCTTAGGGATTCACAGGAATGGCAGCACCATGCACAAATTCCACCTAAGTTTAAGCCAAACAAAATCCCAGCATACATGTGAGGATTTGAGTAAGAAACCCCAATCCCACCTGAGGATAAGTGGCTGGTAGGAGGGGCAGAGAGAGCCTCTTTCATGGATGGGACTCTTGGTAGGCTAACCAAGCTCCAATCAATGCACACACACTGAAGGACATTTGGGAATACAAATTAGACTCTACAGGCCATATATAATATGCCATATAGATATACAATACATATACATATAAAATAGAATACATTAAATTGGGTGGGAGCAATAAGGTGAGGTACAGATAGTGGAGGGAATCTAAATATTTTCAAATTATATTGATGAAAATAGCAAAAAATCATTCAACAAAACCATCAACAATAGCTTAAACAATATGCTGAGAAGAAAAAATAGGACATAAAGTTAGAAGGGGTAAAGGGTATATCAGGGAAGGAATAGAGGAAGTAGGGGGCTGTGAATGTGGTCAAAATACATTGTATGCATGTACGAAATTCTCAAATAACTAATAAAAGTACTATATTACAAAGAAAATATGCCCCTAGTGTCCTAATCAAGCATGAAGTGGTGACTGCTTGTCACTATGGTTCCCAGTTTCTTCCCTGGGGAACAATATAAAAACAATCTAATGGCATCAAAAACATAACCCATAGAAGAAAATAAACAGTAAGACTGTCTTCATTAAATTTTAAAACTCTTCTCTTAAAAATAATCCGAAAATGAAAAGACAAATCTCATCCTGGAAGAAAATACTTGAAAACATTGTAACTGAAATGCAGTGTGCCCAGGAAATGATAAAGGCTTGCAACTCGACGATAATACAAATAACCCAATTTTATTTTTTTATTTTTTATTTTTATTTTATTTATCTATTTATTTATACATATATTTTTGATCAAATCTAGACCCGTGTCCCCCCATCCCCCCACCCCTCCAGAGCTCATGCATTCTGCCAAACATGCTATTCATCTCTTTCTCAGTCTTTCTCAATATTCTCCATAGGGAAGTTGACTGTTTTGAGCAGAAGTTCACTGTTTCAGTCAGTTCTTTGATGCAGTCCTTTCTGTAAACAACCCAATTTTAAAATAGACACTTTACAAAAGAAAATATGTAGCTAGCAAATACATGAATGATATTCAAAAATCACTGGTCATCAAGAAAATGTAAGTCAAAAACCATGAGATGCCACCACAGTCCTAACAGAATGGCTGTAATCAAAAAGGCAGGTAATAACAAGTGCTGGAGATTGCATGAGGGGATTCTCACAGACTGTCAGTGAACATGGAAAATGGCATGGCCACTTTGAAAATAATCCAACATTTCCTCAACAAGTTTGACACACACTTGCAATGTTAGCAGCAACCACACTCTAGGTTCTCCAAGAATAAAGATGTATCCATGCAGACTCTTCTAAACCAATATCCATAATGGCCCCAAACCAGAACCACCTATTTGTCCACTGTCTGATAAATAGATCATCAAAATGATGGAGCACAAAGAATTAGGGCCAGCTTTGTAGGCTAGTCAGTGCAGCCACGCCCACATGCCAAAGAAAGTAAGATCTTGCCTGGCATTCTTAATAAAGATCTTTGAATCTGTGATTTTAAGTGAAGTCTAACAGGACACATGTCAGATATAGGTACTCAGCCTATTCCAGCATGGAGGATTTATTATTTGGGAAATTATGTCCACAGGTTGAGAAAATTAGCTTACATAAAAGGAAAATGCCTGGTTGAATATCTTGGACCCAACCAAGCCACAGCAGGTCAGTCCAATGGTGAGTGGAAAATCTAAGCAATGGGAGGCCATACATGCTTGGCGAATGCTGCAGCCCATAGGGTGCCTGTGAGGTGAACACTCACCACCCAAGTATCCCTATGCCTTAAAGTAAGACAAGATACAAGCAAATGAGCCCCATGGTGGACAGAGATTACAGAAAACAGAAAGGAAAACATTAAACTGTATGCCTTTTATGGTAATTTTTCTCAGTTTTAACAAGGAGTTTGGCACTTTCCATTTGCATCGACCTATAAATTATGTAGCTAGTCCTAGATGAAATACTATGCAACAATAAAGAGGAACAAGCTAATGTTATATGGAACAACATAGATGAACCTCACAAATATTGCACTAGGTAAAAGAGCCAAAATTCTACTTATTTTTTTTTAATTCTAGAAAAGTCAGAAAGCTGATCAGTAGTTATTTGGGGCAGGAGGTAGGACAGGGGTTGGTCGTGAATAGTCTGAAGGGAACTTTGGGGTAATGGAACTATTCTAAAAAACTATATTACTGTCAGGTGTGGTGGCGCATGACTTTAATCCTAGCACTTGGGAGGCAGAGGCAAGTGGATCTTTGTGAGCTCAAGGTCAGCCTGGTCTACAGAGCAAGTTCCAGGACAGCTGGGGCTACAGGGAGACCCTGTCTCAAAAAGACAAAAAATAAAAATAAATAAAATAATTTAAAAAAAACTATATTAATATGGTGGTTTAAATGTATAAATATATTAAACTCATTGACCTATGCTCTGAACATGAGTAAATTTCATAATATACTTTATACCTGAATAATGTTGTTTTTAAGAAATTAGATGTCCCTACTCTCTTTCTCCACCCACATATTTGGCTTGATCATGTAGCAGAGGCCTGAGAGAACAGCAGAGGGAACTCCCCTCTCCCAAGGCTACAGACAAGGAGATCCCACCAGCTACAGGCTCAGAATGCCTTAAACCAAGGAGGTGTGGAACAACACAGCTTGTGGGACAGCAATTCTGGATTCAGACATATCTTGACAGTATGCCAGCTATCAATCTGCTTATCACACTGGGTAGAGCAAAAGATGCAGGGCACACTCGGTATTCAACTAGCATGCGCTCAGAAGTCACAAGTTGGCTTGCTTATCAGCACACAGCTTTTCTGAATATGCTCCACAAGCTGGGATGACACATATTGGCATGGAGGTCTAAGATTGGCCACTGGGAGGTGATGTCACATGATGTAGTGACTGCAGCCCCAAACTTATATAAGCTGCCTGTTACACAGAATAAACAGATTTCAGGGATTTCACAGATTTGCACCACCTGATGTGGTCCCTGGGCTGTTACTATGCTTGTGCTTTTTTGTGTGGCTATCAATTTCACAACTGGCTCTTCAGCTCATTTGGTCGTGGGAGCTATCAGCTCCACAAATGCATATTTGGCCATGGGACTATCATATCACAGGTACATGTGTGGCCCTGGGACTACCAGTCCCAAAGCTGCGTGTTGGGCCATGGGACGGTTAGTAACATAGCTGCGTGCCTGGCTGTAGGATCATCAGTCCTGCAGCTGCATGTTTGGCTGCAGGGCCATCAGCCCCATGTGCATGGTCTCTTCAGCCCATCCAACCTCGGGGTTTACAGCCCCACAACTGACGCCTTCTAACAAGGACTGAAGCAATTTGGTGAGTCTTGTGCTGTGAACCCCCATGATGGGGAATCTGCCCTTATCTTCTACAGAGACTCTTCTTCAGGCTGAGCAACTTTGGAACATTGTGCTCCAATTTGCCCCCTGGCCCTCTGCTGCAAGTCTCTTCTTCTCCGTTTTAACTATTCTCCATGTTTATGATAAATGTGAACAGCAGGCAAAGCACAATTGCTCAGCTAGAGAACAAATTTCTAAGCATCAGCTCCAGGGGAAAGGTCAGTTCTGGAGCAATCTGGTAGACCAAGCTTGTAGTATGAGCTTACAGCTCTTGAGTCTTCGGTCATAAAGCAATTGGCTACAGGACATATTGAGACTTCCATTAGACCCTAGACACCCCTGTCTTTGTAATTCAAAAGAAATATCAGGAGAAGTTTGTATGCTTCATGACCTTAGGGCCATTAATGGTATAATTCTGGAAACTAGGTTAATTCAGCTTTGGATGCCAATAATTAAACTCCCTGAGTTGTTGCCCCTTAACCAGCTCCAAAAGGCTTTGGAGCTATTAACTGGCTGTGCCCATGGCTTCATATCTCCTCAGAGGCGATGCATCCATTGTATGATTGCCTGAGGGGCCCTACAGAGCCCTCTTCGCTCTGCTGTATAGCCTAAGAAGCATGAATTATTCTTCTAAAAATCAATGCTGCTCTGCCATGTACCTTCACTGTTAGATTTGATTCCTCTCTCCCCTTAATGGAGATAGTTCTTTCTCCAGGAGATTGTCTGGTGGGAGTGATATTGAAATCTCATGGGCCACAGGAATGGCTGTACCCTGCATACCATAGAGTACAAAAACAGAAGGGGGACGCTTATACATCATCCCTGAATGATGCAGTGTGTAGAGCATTCTTTACTATAAGTTTTCTGTTGATTTTGAACCAGACATGTTAACCTCAGTCCACAAGTACTGGAGCCTCTGACAGGGCATAATGAGGCACCATTGGTACTTTGGAGAGATCCAATGTCAGGACAATGGAAGGGTCCAGATCCCTTGTTAACAATGGGAAGGGGGTTTGCTTTTGTCTTCACACAGGTGGAGCTCCACCCCATCTGGGTTCCAGCAAGAAGCATTTGTCCTACGACTACAAAAGATGGACCAGGAGCCACCAGCAAAGAAGATGGCCAGTCTAAGCATCCAGGAAGGGTGGAAGAAATCCAAGAGAATGCTGCTCTGCCAGACGGTGACATGGGGGGACCTCAAGGCACTAGAGTCACAGGCACAGAGCCTGAGGCCTCCAAGGTCAATGGAAGATGTGCTAATCCACAGTTTTTGGTGGCATCTTCTTGGACTAGCACCCTTCCTCTGATTTTGGCAATGAATCTTCCCTTAATCCAACTGGGCCCTACCTTACAAATTGAATCAGCACCTTACAATCAATTTGTCCTAATGAGCATACTTAACTCCAATCAAACTCTTAACTGATATGAGGAACTGCACCCCTCCTCCATGCTGTGAGAGGAGTCAATTATTATGATAATGACTCCCTACCAAGCTTGCCTAAAGGCTTCCTCTGTGTTCCTCCTGACTAACTCACCTGAACTAGTGAAACAAGGAAATTACCACAGTCATACATTTCTAATTGTATTACAGTCCACAATGCTACTGACCTCAGGTATAGCCTTAAGACTCCAGCAGTCACCTGGTTGTAGTTGAATCTGACCTTAGGAAGAGCTGACCAGGTAGGAGCATGAGGTCACCCTTCATCACTCTAACAAAAGAGTTACAGAAGCCATAATTCTTGGGTACAGGAGCAGTTGTCTCAGGAGTATCGATTGCAGCCACACTGTTCAGCAGGAAAATGACCTAGAGCAAAAACTGACTGAACTTTTACTTCATCAGCATGTTTGTGTACAAACCTCTCCAACTGGACTTGGGGGCCCTGGGTTGTAGAAAAATTGGGCACAGATGCTTGCTAATTGGGTTCACATGGACATTGCTTATGTTTACTAATTGGTTTACCCCATATTTGCTTTCCACATGGTCATTGCTCACTTGAGTTGCTTATTGCTTTTACAAAAGAGTAATGGCCATTTGGGCAAGACAAAGGCAAATTGGCCACCACTACGTACTATCACACTCTCTGAGCTTGAGGAAGCAAAAACAGAAGGGGGAGATGTGGTATAGCAATCCTAGACTCAGACATATTGTGAGAGTATGCCAGCTACCAATCTGCTTAGCAAAAGATGCAGGGCACACCCTGTTTTCAGCTAGCATGCACTCAGAAGTCATGAGTGATTGTCAGCACGCCCCTCTTCTAAAAACGCCTCACAAGTTGGAATGACACATGATGGTATGGAAGTCTAAGATTGGCCACTGGAGGTGATGTCATGTGATGTAGAGGCTGCCAGCCCCAAACCTATGTAAGCTACCTGTTGCATAGAATAAACGGATTTCATGAATTTCACAGGTTTGCACCACCTGACGTGGTCCCCAGGCTGTTACTGTGCACGTGCTTGTCTATGGGGCTCTCGACTCCACAGCTGACTCCACAGCTCATTCAGTCATGGGAGCCAGAAGCTCCACAACCACATGTTTGACCATGGGAATATCAGTCCCACGGCTGCATGTTTGGCCACAGGGCCATCAGCCCCATGCACATGTCCTCTTCAGCCTGTCCCACCACAGGGTCAACAGCCCCACAATGGCTAACACTGAATGGGATGTTGGTCTTTTTCTGTGAAATCAAAGGAAAGGTGGAACCCAGTATTGGTCACTTTGTTTTTCTGGGTCTCACGGTTTCTGTGTTATTAGAATAAGAAAAATCAGGTATAAAGCACAGTGCCGGGGCTGGAGAGGTGGCCTAGCGGTTAGGAGCACCGACCGCTCTTACAGAGGACCCGGGTTCGATCCCCAGCACCCACATGGCGGCCGAGAACCGTCTGAAACTCCAATTCCAGGAGAACTCCAGTTCCAGGGGAATCCGAGACCCTCTTCTGACCTCCGCGGCATTGCACGACACGGGTGCACAAACCTGCATGCAGACAGTACATTGATACACATACAGAAATAAATAAAATTTTAAAAAAATTTAAAAAAAAGCACAGTGCCACACACCTGTGATGCCACCACTTACAAACCTGAGACGAGAGGATCTCAACTTCCACACCTCTCATCAGAACAGCCTTTCTGCAAAAGGCAGATTTCTAGGATGAAGTCCTGCCTCCTGGTGGTCATGCTCTGTAATATAACTTGGCCCAGTTCAATGTGGTAGTTACCTGTGACTTGCTCTTAACCTAAGATTAAGCGAGGATTATACACATATAATCGAGGCCCTAAATCCTTTGGTTTAGAGTTCTAGAATGAGATTACCATGGATGTCTTTGACTTAAGAAGGCACAAGCCATCCCCACAGTAAGGGTTTCTTCTTGCTGGCTTGATAAAGGTAAGCTGCCATGCTGAGGAAGCCCACAGCAAAGAAGCAGGGGAAGAGAGCAGACTTCAGCTGGATGCCAGCAAGTATCTGGAACCCTCATTCATACTGCTGCAAGGAAATAGCCTAAATCATCCTGGAAGCAGATTCTCATCCAGAAGCAACTCTTGGAGCTAGGGATGTACCCCAATGCAGTGTATATGTCTAGCCTGTACTAAGGCTATGGGTTCCTATTCCCAGCACTGAGGACAAAAAAGCTGAGAGGCAGTTTGGGGGGGCGGGGGAGTGCTGTCCAACCAATGCCTTGACTGAAGCCTTGTCAGACCCTCAGCAGAGGACCCAGCTAAGCTGTGTCAGTTTCCTGATCCATGGAAACTGTGAGATAATAGATGTACATAGTTTTAAACCACTAGGTTTGTTGATAATCTGCTAGACAACAGGAGAAAACTATATATTTACCCACACAAAGGAAAATCCCTTCCTTTGTCCAACCCTAAGTCAGAGCCTTCCAGCCAGCACAGACTGCTGAGCTGCCATGCTGGGGAAAGGACCAGAGGGTGGCAGTGGTTGCTACTAAACCAATTAAGATCCTTGGGCTGCTGACTGCAGGTGGTTTCACTTGAAATCAGTTTTATTCCAGTAAACATTAGGATAGATGGTTGGTGTTTCTCAAAGGTGGGACAGCATTAAATAACCTAGAGCAGTACCTACCATAGAACAAAGTGCAATAAATTTTAGTTTACTCTTAACCCATATGAACCCTCTTCCCTTCTGTCTCACCCAAAATTCAAATGTACATGTGTGGGAAGATCCAGTTTAAATTAGGGGCTAGTTCTCAGCTAGCATCCCTCAGGGCACTATGAGGAAGTCATGGGATTCCTCTGACCCTACCCCAAGAGGGAGCAAGCAACATGGCCTAGGCACATGATACTAGGTGGAGCAGCAGTATACAGTGGCATGAAACTGGAGGTCTGTGATTGGTTCTAGGAGCAGACGTCATTTTGCTTATAAAAGTGACTTCCAGCAGGCAATAAATCAAATTCTCCATTATGATCATTATACACAATTCCTGGGCCTTCAGAGAAAATAGATCAACCTAGTCTCCTGCTTGGACTAGAAGGCTTTCCTAGGATAATTCTAGTGACTCCCTTGGATCTCTGAGTACAAAGTCCCCCATATGTGACATTGAATGGTGTTGCCATGTACAGAAGAGCATTACCCATACTGCAGAGCAGTAAGTAAATAGGACTCCAGGTTCTGCTTCAATTTGTAATCAAAAAGCATCTAGATCCTCTTCTCCCACACAGAAAAAGCCCTGTGTAAGTCTGTCCTATCAGAGGATATCCTAACAGAGCCACCAGGGCACAGCCAGATATCATAGGGGATGGCTTCAAACTCCTCCAATGAGCCTCATTCTCTAAGTCCTTCTATAGAGGCAGACTTCATGGTCTCCTTTGGCTTCCAGGGAGTGTTTAGGCTCTTACAGTAGAATTACCGAGCCAAATGTTACTCCTTTCAGTTGGGTTAATCAACTTTGAGCCTGGAGCCCTGGGTACCCAAAGTTGAATGAGGCATGTCCCTGCTCTTAAAGAACTCGGGCCAGTGACCAATGGCCATGTTAAACAAATAGATTTTGGGGCTGGAGAAATGTCTCAGCAGTTAAGAGTGCCACCTACTCTTGTAGAGGACCCAGGACCCAGCACCTACATGGCAGCTTAGAATTGTTTTTAAGCCAGGAGTGGTGGTGCTTGCCTTTAATCCTAGCACTCAGGAGGCAGAGGCAGGCAGATCTCTGTGAGTTCAAGGCCAGCCTTGTATACAGAGTGAGTTCCAGGACACCTGGGGCTACAGGGAGACTCTGTCTCAAAAAAAAAATAGATTTGCTGTAATAAAGACACAAGCAATGGTGACAGATCACAGATGAAGGTACAGGAGAAAGGACTGGGACTAGGGGTACAGGGAATGGGGAGCATGTCTGAGAAGTTCTAGAGAGAACTCCAGATTAAATTCTGCACAGGGAAACATACAGGATAGGTAATTATTCCTGGACTACTTGAAGATGTGTTTCCTAAACATTTAGAGCAACACAGTTTCAGAGCTGTAACATCTATTATGCAATGCATTTGTCAATTAGAGCTGCGTTCTCTATTCATTATTATTATTATAATTATAAATTATAATATATTCCTCTCTTGACTTCATATTCCTGATCCACTACAATCATGTGGTGTTTAACCATGTCCTGTCTGTGGCTTTTCTTTACAATGTTTTCTTTTCTTTCCTTTTTAAAACATTTATTTTAATTTTCATTCAGGTGTATGTGTGTGAATGTACTCTGTATGTATGCTACATATGTGGGGGTGCCCGTGGATGCCAGAAGAGAGCAGTAGATCCCAGGCAGCTGGAACTACAGGCAGTTGTGAGTGGCCTCACTTGTGTGTTGGGAGCTGAACAAAAATCCTCTAGAAGAACAGCAAGTCAGACACGCAGACAGCACCACACCAGCGTGCACCTAGCGCATGGCATGAGTAGATGATTACTCGTGGCCTGCACAACACCAGCATGTGCCCAGGGGAGGCCCGCCTGCCTTGGTGCTTTGCACACCCCTCCTGGCCCGTGGAGGCTTAGTATCACCCAGAAACGCCCAACCTTCAGGTTCCAGTGGGCAGGGTGGGTGGACTTAGACTTGCCAACAGCAGGCCAACAGGGCACTGGCACACAGGCCAAAGTAGCAATACAACCCCAGCTCCCCCCCAAATGCCTCCCCCCCCCACTGCCCAACCTGGTGGAACTGGGTGCAGAGGATCTAGTAGGCACAGTATTAGTGATTATAGCCTGTGCAGCCAATGTTGAGGTGCCAGAATCCAAAGAAACAAATAAACAAATCCACATACCAAAGACACAAAGAAAAAACAACGTGGGAAAAACTCATAATAAATCCACACCAAACTCTACCAACCCTACAGAAGACTCCTACAACAAGATTTTCTTGGAAGGAATCAAGACATGGACCTTAGAAGAACAATTGTAGACATGTCCAACATATTCAACAAAATCAAAGAATATGAAGAACAAATCAGAGAACTAAAGGGAGAAAATGAAAAACTCAAGAAGGACCTAGAGGGAGACAATGACAAATGTTGGAAAGAACTAAAGGGAGATAATGACAAACTCTGGAAGGAAGTGGAAATGCTGAAAAGATCCCAGGCTAAAATGAAAAAAGAAACTGACCAATGAACAAATGAGCTAAAAGATGAGAATGACAGGCTCCAGAAGGAAGAGGAAATATTAAAGAAATCACAGGAGAGAATGAAAAAGGAAACTGAACATTCATCCAATCAATAGGAAGGGATGGGAAAAAGCCTCAGAAGCAGAATGGAAGAAGCAGAAAAAAGAATATCACACCTGCAGGAGAACATGGAGCAACCAGAATGCTCAAGTAAAGATTATGAACAATTAAAAAAAAACAAGAGTAGAATAACCAGGAAAATGTGGAACACTATGAAAAGACCAATCCTCCACATCATAGGGATAGAGGAAGGAGAAGAATCCCAAGACAACACTATTTACTAGATCTTCAACAGGATAATAGAAGAAAATTTCCCCAAACTGAAACAAGACAAACCTATACAAATACAAGAAGCACGGAGATCTCCTGAGCCCAGCGGCAGGAAGAGGGGGAGACAGGTAGGAACTGGGTGTCTTGGCGAGCTGATTGTTGATCCTTTGGTCCTGCTGTCTTTGGTTTGATTGGCCTTTGTGGCTGTGAGGTTGGAGTTATCCTCCCAGCTGGGATTCAAGGTGTGGTCTTTGGCTTGATTAGATCTAGTGGCTGTGGGGGCGGAGTTATCCTCCCAGCCGGTATTAAAGGCACGCTTGTGTGACTCTTGAGATTTGAGATCTCCTGAGCCCAGCGGCAGGAAGAGGGGGAGACAGGTTAGGTAACTGGGTTCCTTGGCGAGTTGATTGTTGATCCTTTGGTCCTGCTGTCTTTGGTTTGATTGGCCTTTTGTGGCTGTGAGGTTGAAGTTAATCCTCCCAGCTGAGATTCAAGGTGTGGTCTTTGGCTTGATTAAGATCTAGTGGCTGTGGGGGTGGAGTTATCCTCCAGCCGGTATTAAAGGCACGCTTGTGTACCTCTTGAGATTTGAGATCTCCTGAGCCCCAGCGCAGGTGCGCGGGCGCGGCTGAAAGAGCCCCCCCCCCCCCCCCCCCCCCCCCGCCAACTGAGATTAAAAGAAAATCTAAGGAGGCAGCAAGCACGCCTTCACACAGTAAAGAGGCACTTAGGACTCACATCGGAATACAGGCAAGGGGAAGCCCAATGCCAGGATCACGAAGAAGAGACTACACTGGGATAGGTGAGGATAATCCCACGGCAAAGCGTTCACCAACCCTATGGACGACTCCTCAGTGGGATCCCTCCGAGGGAATGCCCCAGGAGGCAGATCATCAGAAACACAATTGGGAACATAATTAAAGAAATAAACAGATCATAAAGAACCAAATTAAAGACTAAGAAAAGGGGGCTGGAGGATGGCCTAAGCGGTTAAAGAGCGCCGACCGCTTTGCAGAGGACCTGGTTTCTGTCCCAGCACCCACAATGGCGGCCGAGAGCCGTCTCGAAACTCCAATTCAAGGAGAGCTCCAGTTCCAGGGAATCCGACAACCCACTTCTGACCTCCGCTGGCATTGCACGACACGTGCGTGCACAGACTCGCATGCAGACAGTTAACATTCGTACACATACAGAAATAAATAAAATTAATAAAAAAAAAATTTTAAAAAATAAAAAAAAGGAAATGAATTAAATGAAAATAAAAATAAAATAGACTAAGAAAATAAGAGAATGAGGACGAGGAAGAGAGAATGACAAGCTCCGGAAGAAGTGAGAACAACATGAAAAGATCCATGCGAAAAAGAAGAAGAAACCACGCAAACTAAAGAGCTACAAAAGAGCTCGAGAAGCTCCAAAAAGAAATAGAACACTAAAGAAATTCATGAAGAAGGAAAGGAAGGAAAAAGGAAATCAAACACTCATCCATTCAAAGAGGAAAAGGAATGAAAAAGCCTCAGAAGCAGACATGGAGGAAGCAGAACAAAATATCAGAACCTTGGAGGAATAACACAGAATGACAATAAATTAAACCTCAGAAGATATGATAACTATTTAAAATACTCAAAAAACAGAACAACCAGGAACTTGGGGACACTAGATGAAAGATCAAACCTCTCACATCATAGGAATAGAGGAAGGAGAAGAATCCAAGAGAAAGGTATTGATCAGATCTTCAACAGAAAAAGATGAAAACTTCCCCAAACTCAAAAAAAGGACAAACAAAAACCAATACAAGAAGCACAGAAACTACAAACAGACAAGATCAGAAAAAAATCTCCATGCCTCTATCATAGTTAAAATGCTAGACACCCAAAACAAAGAAAAAATTCCTTAAAGCACAAGAGAAAAACAACAAGTGACCTTATAAGGGGGAACCTTAATCAGAATAACAATGGACTTCTCATGGCAAAACGATGAAGCAAGAAGATAACCTGGAGCAAAGCATTCCAGGTTGTGAGGGACAATGAGATGCAGCGCCAGATTGTATAATACCAGCAAAAATGTCAATCTATAGTGGAAGGAGAGAGGAAAATCTGTCCATGACAACAAACAATCTTTGAAAGAATAATGTCTGGAAAACCAACACCTTCAGAGAATACTTGAAGCATTCAAAGAACAGAAGAAAGGAGCAATCCACCCAGGGCACCTAGAAGCTGAAATCAATAAAAGCATAACTGCAGAAGTAGAAACCATAATCAAAAACCGCAGATGATAATAAAGGCAAAAGAAGCAACACAAATTCCTATCAAGTCATAACCTTAAATATTAATGGCACTAAATTGCCCCAATCAAAAGACAAAGACATGGGATAGACTGGGATTTTAGGAAACAAATCCATCGATATGCTGTCTATAGAAACACATCTTACCTTCAAGGGACGAGCAACACCTTAAAGTGAAGGGATTGGAAAAAATATTCCAAGAAATGTACCAAAAAGAAAGGCAGGTGTTGCTATTTTAATATCGATAAAATAGACTTCAAATAACAGAAATCAAGAAGAGACAAAGAAGGCCATAGACATTTCTCATCAAAGGAACAATCCACCAAGAAGATTTTCACAATAATGAATCATTAGAGCCCCAAATTCTGGTGCACCAAACTTTATAAAGAAAATTCTTCCAGGACCACAAGCACAGACTAACCCCAGCCACACTCATAGTGGGAGACTTGCAATACCCCACTGAGTCCCGTGGATAGGTTCAACAGGAAAAAGAATAACAAGAGACATCTGAACTGACGATATGATACAACACCAATGGACCTCAACTAGACCATCTACGAAACATTCCATCCTAATACAGAGAATACACTTTCTACTTCAGCACCCCACAGGAACATCTCTCCCAAAATCGACCCACATACCTGGGACACAGAGAAACTCTACAAATACAAAAAGTGATAAATTTCATGCATCACTGTCAGACCACGTGCAATGCAAGCTCAACATCACACCAGGACAAGCCCTCCTGCCTAAGAACACATGGAGACCTAACAACACACTTCTTGAATAATAAATGGGTTCAGAAGAGAGATAAAGAAAAAATAAAAACATTCCTGGAACGGAATGACAAGACATACAACACAACAAAACCTAACTAATAAAAAAAAAAGGCAGTCCTAAAGGAGAATTTTATATGCCCTGGGTGCCTACATGTAGAAAACAAAGAGCACAAGTGACATGAATCTAACACTAACAGCTAAAAGCACTTGAGAGGCAACAACAGACGAACCTAAACGCAACAGACAGGAGAATAACAAAAAATCAGAGCAGAAATCAATAATAGAAACAAAGAAAACAACACAAAAATCATGAAGCCAAAATTGGTTCTTTGAAAGAATAAACAAGATAGACAGACGATCTAGCCAGTTAACAAAAGAAGAAGGAACAACTCCAAATCAATACAATGCTGTGATGGAAAGGGAAATATCACAACGGACAAGGAAAAGATCAAGAAAGTATATGGGAATATTACAAGAACCTAATATTCGAACCAAGTTTGAAAATCTAGAAGAAAGGATGAAATATGAAATCCTGGAATCACCACAAAGCTTGGCCAAGAGGGACCAGAGGCTTAAACAGACCCATAACATATGAAGAAATAGAGGATGTAGTAAGAAGCCTCCCAAACTAAAAAAGCCAGGCCCCAGACGGTTTTTCACAGCAGAATTCTATAACAACATTTCAAAAAGACCTACACCATTATTTCTGAAACTGTTTTAGAAGTATACAATCAGAGGGGAATTCCCCAAATTCCTCTATGAAGCCAACATCACTCTAATTACCAAAACCAGGCAAAGGATTCCACTAAAAGGAGAATATATAGACCCATCTCCTCATGAACACAGATGCCCAAATTCTAAACAGAATACTGGCAAATCGGCATACAGACAGATCACATCAAGAAGATCATCCAGCATGCCAGTTGGATTCATACCAGAGATGCAGGGATGGTTCAACAACGAAAATCAAATAAACATCATCAAAACAACATAAATGGAACAAAGACAAAAACCACACATCATCCTCATGATGCGGAAAAAGCCTTGACAAAATCCAGCATCTTCATGCTTAAAGTCCTAGAAGGAATTGGATTGAGGGATCATGTCCTCAATGTAACAAAGCCCATAGACAGGAGACCCACAAGCCAATAATCATCCAAACTAAATGGGGAAATGACAGAAACAATTCCCTTTAAAGTTAGGAAACCTGGGCAAGGCCTGCCCCCTCATGCATCCACTCCTCTTAAACTAGTGCTTGAAAACACTTGCCTAGACAATAAGGCCAAGAAAAGAATATTAAAGGAGTACTAATTGAAAAGAGGAAGGTCAAATAAACTGCCCTGATTTGCTCGATGATTGAATTGTTTAATTAAGGGATCTAAAAAACTCCACCCAGAAAGCACTCTAGAAACGATTAACAAAGCTTCAAGCAAAAGTGGCAGATACAAAATTAAACCTAGAGAAATACAATGGCCTTTCTGTTACAGAAACAAAGCAACTGGAGAAGAATTCAAGAGACCTTCCCACTCAAATAGCTCAAAAACAATAGTACCTAGGAACAAACCATCAACCAAGACAACCAAGGACTCTACAACAAAATTTTAAACACCTTAAAGAAAGAAGTTGAAGAAGACCTCAGAAGATGGAAAAACCTCCCATGCTCTGGATTGGGAAAATTAACATTGTAAAATGTCCATTTTACCAAAACTCTTGTAATAGATTTAATGCAACCCAATCAAAATCCCAAGAGTTGCCTTCACGGCTTGAAACAAAAGTTCTTAAATTCATATGGAAAAAACAAAAGAACCCCGAATAGCTAATCAGTCCTGATGAAAAGATCTACACTGGAGGGATCTCTATAACCAGAATTTTAAACTATACTAACAGGGGAATAGTCATAAAAAACAACCTGGCTAACTGCGCACAAAAACAGACCTGTTGACCAATGGAACAAAAACCGAAGAATTCCAATCCTGAGCACAATACAATTTCAGCCACGGCATATATTTGACAAGGGGGCCCAAGAAACCACAATGGAGAAAAAATCACATCTTCAGCAAGTGGTGTTGGCAAACTGGATCACCACAAACTTTGTAGAAGAATGAAATTAAAACCCAACCTCTCACCTGTGAAGTCACTCCAGATGGATTAAAGACTCAACGTGAAACCCAAACTCTGAAGGTGATAGAAGAAAAAGTTGCCAGCAGACTACAAGACATAGGCGTAAGGAAAAGACTTCCTAAATCAGACAGCGCTGCACAAGAATTAAAGGTTCGACAATTGATAAATGGACCCTCATCAAACTCAAAAGCTTCTGTAAAATCAAAGAAACATCAAGGAAGTGGGAAGAGAAATCACACAGAATGGGAGGAAACCTTCACTGCAGATACATCTGACAAAGCATGATTTCCAGAATAATTAAACTAACTCAAAAAACAAAGAAAAAAGAAAACAAACGACCGCTCAATAGATGGAGCAAGAATCTGAACAGAGACTTTCACAAAGCGAGGAATTTAGAGATGTCTGAGAACACCTCAAGAACTGGCTGCAACATTACTAGTCATTAAGGAAATGCAAATGAAAAACACTTTAGAGATATCATCTTAACTCCAATAAGACTGGCTAGGGATCAAGAAAACAAAATGATACCAAGTGCTGGAGAGGTTTTGCCGGGGAAAGGGGAACACTCATTCCACTGCTGGTGGGCTGTAAACTTGTACACCACTATGGAAAGCAGTGTGGAGAACCTTGGAAGACTTGGAATGAACTTGCCAAACGACCCAGCCATACCACTCGCCTGGGGCAATGTACCCTCAAGACTTACGCCACCAACAGAGATACATGACGGCCATGTTTATTGCAGCTCTCTTCACAAATAGCAAGGAGCTGGAAACCACCTAAATGCCCTTCAACTGACGAGTGGATAGAGAAAATGTGGTACAATCTTACACAATGGAATTCTATGCAGCAAGTAAAGAAAGACGACATCTACGAGCTTTGCAGGAGAATGGCTGGAGCTAGAGGACATCATGCTGAGTGAAGGTAACACAGTCGCAGAAAAACAAACGATGCATGGTATCACTCATCTGTGATGCTAGTGCAATTACCAGTTTTTGTAAGTATTTCTTGTGTAGGGCCCCCTGAGCTTTTGTACAAAGCAGTTGGGCATAATGCATTTTGGGAAACAACAACTAACAACAGAAAATACTGCATTCAAAGAACTGACTGAAACAGTGAACTTCTTCTGCTCAAAACAGTAACTTTCCCCCATGGAAAATATTGGGAAAGACTAAGAGATGGAAAAGCATGTTTTGGCAGAATGCACGAGCTCTGGTGGGGTGGGGGAATGAGCCGGAACATGGGTCTAAGATTTGTTTAAAAATAATCAATAAATTTATGTGAAAAAAAAAAAAAAACAAATACAAGAAGCACATAGAAAACCAAATAGTCAAGACCAGAAAAGAAATTCTCCATGCCATAGAATTGTTAATATACTAAATGCTCAAAACAAAGACAAAATACTGAAAGCCACAAGAGAAAAACAAGTTACATATAAGGGGAAACATCAGAATTACAGCTGACTTCTCAGTGTAAACTATGAAAGCCAGAAGAACGTGGACCAAAGTATTGCCAGTGCTAAACGACCGTAGAGGCCAACCCAGACTACTATACCCAGAAATAATGTCAATTATAGTTGAAGGAGAAAGAAAAATCTTTCATGACATAAACAAGATGAAAGAATTCATGCCTAAGAAACCAACACTTCAGAAAATCATTGAAGCAATCCAAAGAAAAGGAGCAACAATCCCTAAGCAATTAAAGAGAGAAATTAACAAAAGCATAACAGAGTAAATATAAACCTAAACCAAAAATGCAAACAAAAAATAAGGTGAAAGGAAGTAACACAAATCTCTCAATAATAACTTTAAATATTAATGGTCTAAACTCCCTGTGGTGGTTTGAATGAGTGTCCCCCATAGGCTGTAAGTATTCAGACATTTGTCTCCAGTTGGTGGCACTATTTTTGGAGGTCTTAGAAGGTGTGGCCGTGCTAGAGGAAGTACGTTATTGGGGGCAGGCTTAGTGAGTTTAACAAGACTCATGGTCTACAGTTGCTCTCTCTGCTTCCTGTGCTCTTTGCGAGATGTGACCCTCAGCTTGCTGCTGCAGTCTCCAGCTGCCATGCCTTCCACCACAATGAACTCTAATTCCCTGGAGCCATCAATTGTAAGCTCAGATAAACTCTTCCTTTTATAAGTTCCTTTGGTCATGGTGTTTTATCACAGCAACAGAAAAGTGACTAATACACTCCCCAGCCAAAAGACATAGACTGGGAGAATGGATAAGGAAACAGAATCCTTCTATATGCTGCCTACAAGAAACCCATCTCACCCTCAAGGACAGACACCACCTTAGAGTGAAAGGATGGGAAAAAATATTCCAAGTAAATGGTGCCAAGTAACAAGCCAGAGTGGCTATTCTAATATCAGACAAAATAGATCTCAAAGTAAAACTAATCAGAAGAGACAAAGAGGGCCATTACATCCTTGTCAAAGGAACAATAAATCATAAAGAGTTCACTGTAGTAAGCTCCTCTGGGCCAGACAAAGAAGTTTAGGTCATGGCTGAGGAATGGAGGTGAGTAGATCATGAAATCAGCACACAGACACTGAGAGTAGGGTGAAAAGCAGGGAGGGTGTGAGCTCCTGCTAACCTCAGGCTTTATATATCATCATCCTCTGCTTCTTCTGGAACTATATCAGGTGCTGATCAAACCACCAACTCAGCTGTTGCTTCCAAGCACAGGTTAAGTTTGTCCAATAGAGGAAGTAAGCACGCTGCTGCAGTTGTGTAACACTCTACACTTCACGACCCTAAGTGTTTATGTTACAAACTCTGGTGCACCTAACTTTATAAACACTACTCTGCAGGACCTCAAGACACAGATTAATCCTAGCACACTAATAGTGGGGGATTTCAATACCCCACTGAGCCCCTTGGATAGATCAACAGGACAAAAAATAAACAGAGAGACATCAGATCTGAACAATACAATACATCAAATGGACCTCACAGATATCTACAAAATATTCCACCCAAACACCAGAGAATATACTTCTACTCAGCACCTCAAGGACCATTCTCCGAAATCGACCACATGCTGGGGCACAAAAGAAATTTCAACAAATACAAAAGAAATGAAATTATTCCATGCATTCTACCTGACCACAGTGCAATAAAGCTCAATATGAACACCAGAATAAGCCCTACTAGCTACAAGAACACATGTAGACTAAACACAATCCTGAATAATGAATAGGTCAGGGTAGAAATAAAGAGTGAAATAAAAGTATTCATGGAACTGAACAAAAAAGACAATACAACACAACAAAACCTGTGGGATACTCTAAAGGCAGTCTTGAGAGGGAAATTTATAGCCCTAAATGCCCACATCAAAAAAAAAAAAAAAAAGAAAGAAAAAAGAAACAGAAAGGGAACAAATAAACGATCTAATACTGCAGCTAAAAACATTTGAGAGACAACAAGAAATGAACCTTAAACCCAACAGACAGGAAGAAATAACAAAAATTAGAGCAGAAATCAATGAAATGGAAACAAAGAAAACAATACATAGAATCAACTAATCCAAAAGCTGGTTCTTTGAAAAGATAAACAAAATAGACAGACCTCTAGCCCAGTTAAAGAAAAGAAAGAAAGAGCAACTCCAAATCAATAGTATTCGTGATGAAAGAGGAAACATCACAACAGACAAAGAAAAGATCCAGATAATCATAGGAGAATACTTCAAAAACCTATACTCCACTAAATTTAAAAACCTAAGAGAAATGGATGAATAGCTGAAATCCTGGGAACCAACAAAGCTTAACCAAGAAGAGATTGACAGTGTAAACAGACCCATACTATTTGAGGAGATTGAAGATGTAATAAAAAAAAAAAACTCCCAACTAAAAATATCCCAGGCCCAGATGGTTTCATAGCAGAATTCTATAAAGCATTTAAAGAGGTCTTACAACCATTACTATTCAAACTGTTCAGAAGGATCAAAACAGGGGGAATTCTCCCAAATTCCTCTATGAAGCCACCATCACTCTAATGCCAAACCCAAGCAAAGATACAAGCAAAAAAGAAAGCTATAGACCCATCTCATTAATGAACATAGATGCAAAAATTCTCAACAAAATACTTGCAAATCGCATACAGACCCACATCAAAAAGATCATCCATCATGATCAAGTTGGATTCATACCAGAGATGCAGGGATAGTTCAACATACATAAATCATTATCATAAAACATATAAATGGACTAAAAGACAAAAACCACATGATTATGTCAATTGATGCAGAAAAAGCCTTTGACAAGACCCAGCATCCCTTCATATTTAAAGTCCTACAGGGAATTGGACTGAAAGGAACAGTCCTCAACACAATCAAAGCCATATATAGTAAACCCATTGCCAACATCATCCTAAATGGAGAAAAATTGGAACCATTTCCCTTAAAGGTGGGAACCCAGCAAGGCTGCCCCTTATTGCCACTCCTCTTCAACATGAAATGCTTGCTAGGGCAATAAGAAAAGAGAAGGAAATTAAAGGAGGAAAAGAGGAAACTTAGCTATCCCTTTTTCCAGATGATATGATAGTTTACCTAAGGGATGCTAAAAACTCCACCAGAAAATTTCTAGAAATGATTAAGAGTTTCAGTAAAGTGGCAGGATACAAAATTAACCTAGAAAAATTAGTAGCCTTTCTTTACACCAACAAAAAACAAGTAGAAAAGGAATATAAGAAGACCTTCCCACTCACAATACCCCCCCAAAATAAAATAAAATAGCTAGGAACAAACCTAACCAAAGATACCAAAGAGCTCTACAACAAAAATTTTAAACCCCTGAAGGAGGAGATTGAAAAAGACCTCCCATGCTCACAGATTGAAAAAATTAATATAGTAAAAATGTCCATTTTACCCAAATTGATATACAGATTCAATCCAATCCCAATAAAAATCCCTATGAGTTTCTTCACAGACTTGGAAAAAAAATCCTTAAATTCATATGGAAAAACAAAAAACCCTGAATAGCTAAAGCAACCTCAAGTGAAAAATGCAATACAGGGGGAATTGCTCTACCAGACTTCAAGCTATATTACAGGGCCATAGTCATAAACACAGCCTGGTACCAGCACAAAAACAGACCCATTGGCCAATGGAACAAAACTGAAGATCCAAACTTGAGTTCATACAATTTCATATACCTCATATTTGACAAAGGGGCAAAAAATCCTCAAGGGAGGAAGAATAGCATCTTTTTTAAATTTTATTTATTTTTGTATGTGTATGAGTGTACTGTCTGCATGTAGGTCTGTGCACCTGTGTCGTGCAATGCCGCGGAGGTCAGAAGAGGGTGTCGGATTCCCCTGGAACTGGAGTTCTCCTGGAATTGGAGTTACAGATGGTTCTTAGCCTCCATGTGGATGCTGGGGATCAAACCCGGGTCCTCTGCAAGAGCAGTCAGTGCTCTTAACTGCTAGGCTATCTCTCCAGCCCCAGACATTGCCTTTTAAGTGTCTTGTGTAAGAATACCTGAAGCTTGGGGTTTATAAGATTATAAAAGAAGATGTTTTCTCTTTCTTGCCTTCATCTTATTTTAGAAATCTGCATTTTAGAGCTGAGCTGGGAAAGCCTGCATCCTCATTCCCTGATGCCTGACTTTCCTTCAACCTCCTCAGCTACTACAGGTTAAACAGCACTGTCTCCACCAGGAGAATGGCCTGGCCTGGGTGCCGGCACACAGCAGTACATTGCTTCTGTTCACATTCTCTGTCCTCTTGCTTCTCTCTGCATATCAAGCATGATTCTGTATCCTAATGGGGGAGTTTTGAAGGATAAATGCCTGGACTTAAAAAGATCCCTGAGCTTTCTTCCACAGGGTCCCATACTGGTTAAGTAACCTTCAGTAAACCTCAGACCCAAGATAAAACCCCCAATCTGGAGACTGTGTTATCTGGGAAAACAAATAACAGCCTCTATTGTCTTAAAAGCTCCAAATCATGTCACTGATACTTATATTGAACTATGAAACTAGCCCCACCTTTCCTAATCCAGCAACAATTATAAGCAGCTCACAACTGTACCTCAGGATGCAGTTTCAAATCCCTTGGAAATCTATTGCCAACTTCATTGTTTTTAATAAAGAACAATCTTCTCCTAAGGCCAAGCTCATCTTTCATTTTTATGATACCCCAGTCAATCCTGATCTAACATTTCCTAACAATTATGACATCCAAACCTCTTAGAAAAGGCAAAACACACTGGATCGCAGGTCATCAATGCAGATATCTGGCCAGAAAATAATGAATGTGGGAATACTTTTTCCTTCTTCAATTAGAGTTGTTTGGATGTTTTTAACTTAGGTGACTCCCAGAGACTCTGCATTTTCCAAACTTTTAAGAGCATGGAATCCATCCTGTCAGGGAAGGAGCTCACACTTGCAGGTTTGGGGTGGCCACATAACCTGTCCCAAAGCCCGCCTGGGAATCAGGAGATCTGGATCTTTACTCCTTCACTGCCACTCATTTATCAGAAGATCTCACCCAAAGCATTTCTATTTGTGCAGAGGCCTCCTTCATGCAGCCTTTCAGATAACTATCCACAGTCCATGACGCAGTGAACAAGATGGGTCACTTGCTATCTCGGCTACATCTCTACAAGGACAAATGCTCTTCACGATTCTTTGCTGTTTTTGAACTCTACATTTTCTTTGCAAACTTGAGTCTGCTTTCAGAGAGCGTGACCCTCCCTCGGGGACTTTCTCTTGTTACAGAACTTCAGTGCTTGCTCACTTATAGGCGAATCCAGAGCTAGTGGCTCCACAGGCACGTAGTCCTGACTTTTTCTCAGCCCTCCCAATCCCCGAAGCTCTCACAGTCTTAAACAAATTCCTAGCCACAGTGCCTTCAGATGGCCAGAGATGGTTTTGTCAAGTAATGGAGTCCCCAGTGTGGGGCTCAAGTCTACAAACATGAGCACTGCACCTGCAGTTCATAAGGAGAGCTCTGAACATACCAACTGTGGAAGAGGAAAGACAATGGTCACCTCTGTCCTGAGCCAGCAAGCTTCCCTCAGCCTGCCTCACCACAGGCTAAGAGTGAAGAGAAAGCATGCAGCACTGCCCAGGAGGGGTAGTCCACACCACACAAGCACTGCAACCCCTCAGCACATGAGATGACTCTGGCTGGGTCCAAACAACTGGCATCTTGGCACTTATCCCTTGAACTATCAGCATGGTCTGTGCACATCTCTCCTTCACTCCTATTTTGCCAAGTCCAGGCAACACCTCCCTATGTTTCAAACTTAGCGGGACCACCCACTAGCTGTGCCTCACCCACCATCGCTTGGAGCTTATGCTCCATGCTCATGGTCGTGAAGACCACAGCTTCCTAAACTGTCAACCATGGCCCCATACAGATCACATAAAAGGATGTGGGGTCACGATCAACCAAATATTTATTCAAAATAAAACTAATAATGAATGAATCCAGGTGTTTCTACAGCATCACGTGACTGACTATCAGCCTTGGCTCTCAACACACAGGTGAACCTTGCCCTGTGCCTTGTGTCATGTACCACTGACACTGCTCAAACACCTCAGCTCAGTTCCACACTGCTGTGTTTTAGGAACTGCCGTGTTTTTATTGCATATACAAACGTCTCTGCTCTTATATTGGTTTAGTTGAAGAAAACACAGATGTAGTATGTTCCACTGTCGTTCCTCAGCGTTTATCAAGTTGGTATACTTTGTTTTTTGTTTTTTTTTTTTTTTTTCTGTATGTGTACGAATGTACTGTCTGCATGCAGGTCTGTGCACCCATGTCATGCAATGCCGCAGAGGTCAGAAGAGAGTGTTGGATTCCCCTGGAACCGGAGTTCTCCTGGAATTGGAGTTTCAGACGGTTCTCGGCCGCCATGTGGGTGCTAGGGATCGAAACCGGGTCCTCTGCAAGAGCAGTCGGCGCTCTTAACCGCTAGGCCATCTCTCAAGCCCCCAAGTTGGTATACTTTGGATTAAGTACTATTAGCATTTTGGTTTTTAAAGTTGTTATTTGAGTTGCTGGCTTAAGTTTCATTAAAAAAATCATTTTATGAATTTTGGCTCCAGATTAGGACAGAATTTCCTAAACAGATTTATGTCATTTTATACTATGTATTTATAAGGAGTGTTGTTCTCAGCATTGATGACTATAAAACCAGTCTCAACCAACTCTGATAAACTCCATCTCCCACACTATCATATTCAGCCAGGATGTAATTCTTAGTAAAAATAAAGCAGCACATCCATCTCAGTATGTAAATTTTCTTTGATCTTTAAGAAATAGAAAAATTATATTGTACAATTGTTTTAAAATAAATTTTGCTATGGTTTATTATAAGTTAATATTTTCTTTCTATATCTATGGCTCCATAAAAGTTCCTAGGATAAGAAGAGGTTGTGAGTGGTATGTTTAAGAAGCCCCAAGGTGGTCATTTACTCATAGGAACTCACAGCAATGATGACAGCATGAGCAAGTCCCATGCAAGCTCAACCCAGACAAAACTCCAGCACAGACGTGGGGAGTGGGTAGAAATCACAACACAGTCTATGGAACTTTGAGCAACTGATGGCTGTTGGGAAGGAGAGAGATGGTGTCACACACTGTGACTCTTGGTGAGTTGACCAGGCTCCAGTGGACGGACCCACACTGAGAGACATGTGGGGACACAAATCAGATGTCATAGGCCACAGGTACATGTAATGGAGTACATTGAATTGGATTGTATTTCCTAAAATACATCTAGTTTCCACCTAGGTCAAGAAAAAATTTTACCTCTAGAGCCCCAGCCCCCTGTGACACTCTCAGATGCTACAGTTCAGCCGACTTGACCACCACTGTTCACACTGGGGTGTGTTCCTCACAGAGAGGAAGTCCACTGATGGCTTGCTGAAGGACAGTTGGACAACAGGGACAACAGAGAAGCAAGAACACTGTCATGTGAGAATCTGTCTCTGTGCCCCCAAAGTGTAGGTGGATGATGTGCCAGGACATGGTAGAGCAAGGGACAGAACGCTAGAGTGGGCGACTGTCACGGCCTCAGCCATCCTAGCTTTAGGCCTCCAAGAAGTGTTTTCATCCAAGACCCTAGTTAACTACCAAAGACCCTTTCCTGTCCTCTTGGGAAACTTTGTATTTCCCTTACATAGACAGCAAAGAATAAAGGCTCTTCCCTTGTTAACAGCAATGGCCTTGCCTAGATGACATGAGAAAAATGTGTCTCCTGGTAAGAGAAAGCCTTGCTGACTTGGGTCACAGGGCCCTGATTAAGACAGAGTCATTTGCTTACCCCAGGGGATTCATTCAAGTGATCCAGAATCTTACTTGGATGGGCATAATCCTGGATTACAGTCCCAGATCATCATGAAATCTACCCACTGAGAGTTGATGGCTGCTAGGAGGACAGTTGGTTTTCTTTAGGTAAATGTCCCCCAGGAGGTTGACATGCACCAGCTGGTGGCCCCCACTCATGCATTTGAGGACAGTGCTATCCCAGCACGAGGAAGGCACAGGCAGGTGGATCTCTGGGAGTTCAAGGCCAGCCTAGTCTATAGTGCTAGCTCCAGGCCGGCTAGGACTAAAGGGAGACCTTGCCTCAAAAATACTAAAAAAAATAAAAAATAAAAAAATAAGGGCAGCACTAATTAGACCTGATGGATTATAAGGGGGGGGGAGGAAGGAAGGAAAGAAGAAAGGAAGGAAGGAAGGAAGGAAGGAAGGAAGGAAGGAAGGAAGAAAGGAAGGAAGGAAGGAAGGAGAAAGGAAAGGAAAGAAAAGGAAAGGAGAAAGGAAAAGGAAAAGGGGAGAGAGGAGGGAGGAATGGAGAGTCAGGAAAGAGAGAAGAAAGAAGAAAGGAAGAAAGAAAAAGAAAAACAGAGCCATGAAGCTGGGAGGCTGATGTGGGAGGGGGTAATTGGGCTAAATATGATCAAAATACATTGTACACATATATGAAATTCTCAAAGAGTAAACAAAAAATATTTAGTTTTTAAAAAAGAAATACAAAATGCATTTAAAAAGAGGCTTCTCTTGCCACAAGAGAACAGTCACACATATTTATGAACAGCTCTTTGAGGGGAAGCAGAACCCTCCTTGCCCTTACCCTTAACAGCTTGTTAATTTGCTTTATTTATTGTGGCATGGTTTCCTATCGCCTACTTCCACTATTGTAGCCTTGATTTTTCAGCTTTATATTGAATTAGCAGTGTCTGCTTTTCTTACACGAACTCATTTACTTTACAAATAAACTATGCAGGAGCTCATGCTGGCTGTCCTCCTCACTAAGAGAGAGGAGCACCACCCCTGGGTGAAAAAGGGAGAGTTCAGTGAGTGCTCACAGGACACAGAATTCCACCAGAGAGAGGATGTGCTTGAGAGAACACTCACCTTCTGTCAACATCTACACATACTGCCTCTTTAAGAGTCTGGAAAGTTCTGTCTTCCTGTCTGGGCATATCATTTGCATATAAGAAAACTTAAGTGACCTAATGGGCCTCAGCAGTGCGTCATTCAGAGAAAATATAAAATAAAACATGCTTGAATTTAAACTTAAAAAATCTACTTAAAAATTATGTTCTGTGTTCTTTGTAGTGTTTGTACTGGGGTATGCCTTCAAAATGGAAATGTTTTAAGGGGAAACTCAACCTCATAGTTTTAGGGGGGCGGGGTTCCTAGACTGGTTGCTCAGCTTAGGAGAAACTTGGACATCAGCCCTTCAAAATACTAAGACAGCCCCAAGGCAGGGCTTCCATAGGAGCGCGATTGGGATCACACCACCATTTCTGTACACACAGCGCCCTCTGGTGACAATATGCCTTCACTGCTACAGCCGTAGATCCTGGAGCCAGCGGCCACCAGGGCCGGCCCTAGGTTCTGCAAAGAAAGAATGCGAAAAATATGACATGATCTAAAAAAAAAAAAAAAGAAAGAATGAATGAATGCGAGTTTGGCAATCTGGACTTTTGATCCTGCTAAACTGGGAAGGCACATACTGCTGTAGTTTAGATGAGATTCAAGCATATCTCCAAGTGTTATGAATGGTAATTTAGTCTCCTTTTGAGATGTTAAGAGGTGGAGCCGCTAGGAAGTGGTCAGGATTAAAGTCTTCAGGATGGAATTCCTGTGATTGAAATTTTGTTCTCACTTCTCTTAAAAAATCTTTTCTGACCTACACCAAAGGCCTGTATGGGGCCGACAATAGCTTCAGCACCTCTAATCTCTCTGGGAGAAAGTACACCGAACATCTTTCGTTCTTATGGGTTATATTATTTTGCTTGCTTTCCCTCCCTTTCCCATGCTGTGTCCACTCTCCAAGTCAGTTCATTATAAGACCACAGCCTAATAAACATCCCCAAACCTGACCTGTCTCTCCACAGAATGTGTCCTCAGCAGTCCAATGGGCATTTGAAAGCTGTTGACTTCAAATGCCAGAAAGAATGGAAACTAGCTGCATGGGTGGTTGCTGTCACAGCTCCACTGGGCCATAGAACCTGCACCAGCGAGAGTAGCTGACACGGCTCCCTGTTAGTGCTCCCTGTACTCCTCTGTGGAGGTCCTACCCTCCCCCAGTGGCTTTGGTCACTTAATTCCCAATTTCAGTCATTGAGAGGAAAGGATCCCGCTGTTTCCTCCCACACCTTCATCTTTCCGCATGTTGTTTCTGCCAGGTATTCTAGGCCACAGTTGATAATGGCTTTAGTTCAGTTTGAAAAGGGGATGTACAGATACCAACTGCCAATGATTTCATAAGCAAAAGCCCCAGTCTAAGCACCAAGCCATAGTCACCTGAGCAGCCTCACATCCCTGTCCCACGGCAGACAAGGAACAGGTGTCTAGCCATCATCCAGCTAGATGAAGCTCACTAGGTTCCTGATCTGACACAGTGTCCCCAGAGTGCCAACCCTCTTAGGCCAAAGATGCACTGAATGAATGGGTGATTCCTGGCAGGCAAGGGAAGGCCAGCCACACTGTGCCCTTTAGGTTGGACCCTTCTGTTCAGGAACTAAAGGTCCTTCTGGCTGGCAAGAAGCCAATCTTGAATAAACCCACTGTCGTCTAGCAGTTTCTTACAAAATAAAACCTTCCACCTTAGGGAGGAGCTGGGTAAACAACAGGATACTCTAAAGAAAGACAAACAACCGGATGTTTTAAGGACAGGTAAAACATTCCACTCTGCAAGGAAGCTCAGAATCTCAGGAAGTAAACAACTCTATAGCTCCAAGAAGTCTCTGGAACTGACCAGGTTTACTAAACCCCTACCTCCTTCAACATATATAGGCCCTAAAAACTGCTGGGAGAGACTCTTAGACCAGCCAAGACACCTGAGGAAAGCAGAGACCAAGCCAGCTGATAGGAAGAAGCAGAACCTAGCAGAGCTGCCTGGAAGAGGCTTAGAGCACCTGGGCTACCTGAAAAGGACACAGTGCTCCTGTTGTGCTCACTGCAGGCTTCCTGCTTTCACGAGCTGTCACTCATGCTGGGGTGAGATTTGGTGATGTCACTGTATATGAGTCATTTCTGCTTCTGTAAGTAACCCCTCACCCATATCCCATAAGTGACCTCAGTAAAACTCATAGGTTCCCCAGTTGAATTTTGATCATATCCTTACTTTGGTCTGTCATTAGTTCCCTATCTTGGGTGAGTAGACATTTGTTCACTGCTCCCCAGGAAGGGTGTCACACAGGACCCATTTATGACCAAAAACATAGTAACAATCATTCGGTGGCAAGGATATCTCTCTTGCTATGTGCCACTAGCCCTAACCTTCTCTGTCAGCACAGTCATTCATTATGTAAGCCATAGATACTTTCAAGAGGAAAACTGAACACCACTACTAATGACACTGGGACCACACACAGAATCAGAGAACATCTTGAAAAAAATAAAATATGTAGAGTCATCTGATTACATATAACAACCCCAGAGGCAAATTATATCAACGTTGTTTTCCAGATATAGAGTCTTGAGGAGCTAAAATAACTCATCCTAGGTCACAAGCAGGGAACTGGAAGAGCCAGGACTCCAAGCCACTATACCACCACCCTGACCTCTGCTGCCTTCTAGGAAGCCCCATGATATAGGAAAAACCCAGAATATTTTCTGGGATACAAAAGCTTCCATTCTGTGAAATGAAACTTAAATTAACATTATTATAAAGACAAGGTGAATCCCCAGAGATGTTTAGCAAAATGAACTTATTATGCTCTCTGCTTCCAGGAGGATTGCCAAACAGCATAACTTTAACAAATAAATATAAACCATACAAAGAGGCATGTCAATTTTATTTCTAAGGTGCTTAAATTTCTTAAGTGGGTAACACATCATATAGACTCTGCTAGCTGATGATGCTCACATCCAGCTGTTGCTTAAAACAAGATCAGTGCTTTGATTCTAAAATCTTTTCTCTTAAAATGACAATATTGGGTCTGAAGAGATGCAGTTAAGATCACTTGCTGCTTTAATGGATGCTGAAGGAGGGAGAGTTAGTTTTATCCAAGGACTGGCTTCGTGGAAAAGTTGGCAGCCATAAACACAGGTATACAGGAGCACCACTAATAGGGTCTATCTATCATCTATCTAATCTGTCTATATTACATATCTATTATCTATCTAATATGTAATATAGACAGATTAGATAGATGATAGAGATGTAATATAGACAGATTAGATGATTGATAGATAGATAATAGATAGATGTAATATAGACAGATTAGATAGATGATAGATAGATAGATGATAGATAGATAGATAGATAGATAGATAGATAGATAGATAGATAGATGTAATATAGACAGATTAGGTAGATGATAGATAGATAGATAGATAGATAGATAGATAGATAGATAGATAGATAGCTGACCCCATAGATCTGCACCTTCTCAAATTTGGCTCACAGGAGTCTACGAGGTGTTGCTGCCTCCCTAGTCTCTCCCTGGGGAACACATACTGCCCCATCTCTTCTCTACCCAGCACCCATGTGTGTGCCTCCTTAGCCTGCCTGAGATGCCCATGCTGCCTCCCTAATCTTCACCCAGCATCCACAGGGAACTTACCTTGTATCACTCTCACTGTGCTCCCTTCCATCTCTGGTTATTCATTTATGCCCTTGCCTCTGCCTTGAACATTGCTTTATGCCAAACTCCCCCTCCAAAACTACGCAGACATACTTACTTTGTTTTCACCTACCCAGCTCCTGTGCTCCCTTCTGAATCCACTCAAAACCTGGAGGAATGTTTTTGCAAAAATTGTCAAGCTGGTCCTGAAGTGTATATGGAAATGCAAAAGCTCCTGAACAGCCAAAGCTGTCTTGGAAAGAAGCACATTTACTGATTTCAAATTTCATTATAAAGTAGAGAGTACGCCACTAGACCAAGGACAGAGAATGGACTAGAGCCCAACGTCCAGAACTGAGCCACAACCTGTGTGGCCCACTAACACTGGACAAGGTGGAAAGACAACTCAACTCCGGGATGGAAAAGAGCTCTTTAGCACATGGTTTTGTGACAACACGGAATCCATACCCAGATGAACAGTCAGATCCTTCTTCACGCCACATAAAATTTCTTAATATTTTGTTTTTATTTTATGTTTATAAGTGTTTTACCTACATGTGTGTAAGTGCACCCATGTCATGTAATGCCCACAGAGATCAGAAGAGGGTGTCAGATACCTCTGGAGCTGGAGCTACAGATGGTTATCAGCCACCATGTGGGTGCTGGGAATCAAACCTGAGTCTTCTGCAAGAGCTGCCAGTGCCCTTCACTGCTGAGCCATCCCTTCACCCCCCCAACGTACAAATTTAACTCAGAACTGAGCTGCAGTTATTAAACTCTTAGAATAAAATGTGTGTAAATCTTTGAGAACATCAATTAGACATGACACCAACACATTAGGAACAAAAACATGAATTAGATTTCATCAAATTAAAATTTTTGTACTTCAGATAATAACATCAAGGAAATGAAAGAAAATATTTAAAATCATCTATTAGTAAGATATTTAAAGAGCCCTTACAAGCCATTAGTGAAAAGACAACACAATTTAAAACTGATGAAGAATCTCATCTTGTCTCTGAGGAACACAAGGGAGTGGAGTTGTTGAGGTATGGGATGACTCTGCATCTAATGTTTGAGGAACTACTAGGTTGTTTTCTACAATGACTGTGCCAGTTTAAAACCCCATTGACAATTTTGAAGATTTCCATTTGTCCTTCAAACACTCCTCTACATTTGGAATGGTTATTCTTGTTAAGTTTCTGTCATGGTTAATGTAAGATGATGTGAGATGTAAGCTGCACTGTTCACAATTAGCAAATTATGAATTCAGCTGCAGTGTCCATCAACATGATGGATAAGAGAGATATGATGCCAAGACACAGCAGAGTTCTGCTCATTTATAAGCAAGAACAAGATGCAGGAGTGATGGCACATGCCTTTAATCCTAGCACTGGGAGGCAGAGGCAGGCAGATCTTTGTGAGTTCAAGGCCAGCCTGGTCTTCAGAGCGAGTTCCAGGCCAGCTGGGGCTACCGGGAGATGGGAGACCCTGTCTCAAAAAGACAAAAAAAAAAAAAAGATTTCGTCATTCTCAGAAAAATAGATGGAATATGATATTATCATATTTAGTAAAATAAGCTAGATTCACAAAAACAAGTATTGTCTGTTTTTCCTCATATGTGGAACCCAGATTTTATGCAAACCACACATGACATGAAATTTTTTAATTTAATTTCCAAAGCACACGAGAGATGGCTCAGTGGTTAAGATCACTGGCTGCTCTTACAGAGGACCCAGGTTCAATTCCCAGCATCTCACGACTATCTGTAACTCCAATTTTGGGGGATCCAACACCCTCTTCTGACCTCCACCAGCACCGTGCAATCCAGGTGAACCTACCTACATGCAGGCAATACACCCATATACATAAATTAAAAGAACATGAAAAGATGCCCAACACCGTAAGTCATTAGAGAATAAATACATATTATGTATATATATAATATATAATATATATATACCAAAACCATAATATGAGATGTCACAGACACTAGGATATATAAAATTATCAAGACTAGCTTTTCCAAATGCAGAGGAGGGTGTGGAAAAGCTCAAACGTTCAAAAATTGTTCACAGGAATAAAAAATGGTTCAGCCATTTTAGAAAACAACCTTGTAGCTCCTTAAACATTAAACACAGGGTCACCATATAACTCACAATTCTACTCTGAGATATATATCCAAGATAAATTGAAACATGCATCTGCACCAAAAAAAAAAAAAAAACTCACAACAAATGATCATAGAAGTATTATCCAGCATCATCTGAAGTGAAAACAACTCAATGTCTGTGAATTGTGAATGAATAAATGAAATGTGGTATATCCATTCAATGGGATAGTATTCAACCATACAAACTAATGAAGTATCGATACCTGTTGCAACAGGGACAAGCCTTGAAAACAGTATACCATGAAAGAACCCAGGCACAAAAGACTATACCAAATGTGACTTCATTCATATTAATAAATAAATATAACATAATATAAATATAATAATATAATATACTAATGTCCAAAACATGAAAATCTAAAAGGACAGAAAGTGTATTAGTGGGTGCCTGGAGCACAGGTAAGGAGAAGACTGAGAGGAAATAGCCGCTAATGCATATGGGATTTCCTTTCCAGGTGACAGAAATATCCTGATATGGATTGTGGTGTTGGTGGTGGCTGAAGAACTCTTGAATCCACCAAAAACCACTGAATTATATGCAGAATTCTTTGACATTCCTTGCATGGAAAAATGAGACCTTTGTATCCCTCCCATTGGACCTGAGTAGGTTTCCGATTCCTTCAACGAAGAATGTGTTGGAATGAACAGCGTGTGATTCCAGGCTACGTAACAGGCAATGCATTCTCTGCTGGAACACTCATGCTTGGTGTCCTGGGCCGCCATGCAGAGGTTCGACTACCTGGAGGCTTCTGTGCTGAGAGAAAGCTCAAGCCTCGGAAAGCAGTCTTCACTCTTCCAGTCTTTGCTAGCCCCAAAGAGAAAGTCACCCAGCCCCCACACCCTCTCCACTGAGACCCTGGCACTACAGAACAAAAGTAATCCTGCTCTGTCTGCCTCATTTCTTATCTACCGAACCACAAAATGGTGGCTGTTTTAAGCTACTAATTCTGGAGGTTCTTTCTTATTCTCCAATGCAGATCTCTAAAGGGGAATTTTGCTTTGCACAAAATAAAAATTGTTCTGAACCCCTGACAACACAGGAAATTAATTTTCCTACAGCTCCTTAGTCAATCTCATGTCCATGGTCCACAGCTCACCAGACCAGGTAAAACCTGCTTCTTGTTGTCCCTGAAAGCTCGTCAGTCCATGTATGTCCCTGCTGCCTAACATGGACCTGACTGCCAAGTGGGGCATCAGGGCAGGTTGGAAGTTGACCCAGAGAGCCAGGCAGAGCTCCTCAGGGGTCAGGTAGGACCTCAGCTACCATCCCTTGTTAATCTGCCAATCAGCGCCTAGAGCTGCCAACTGGAAACACAACAGCAGTAACAGACAAGAAACAGGAAGGACAGACACAGCCTGTGACCAGATGATGAGACACAGGTCAGGACACCACAGATGAGATTCCTTGATCCAAAGATCCAAAGATTAGAGACACCAGCCCAGACAATCACATAAGCTACAAGCCAAAAGAATGAAAAGGAAAAACTGAGTTTTAGTGAGAAATGAACAGGAAGTACCAGAAACAGAGAAAGCTGCTCTGGGCAGAAGGGCCATCCCAAACCTCCTGCCAGAGGGCGACTCTGTGGGCTATCTCAGCCAGCCAGTACCTGTGAGAAACTGTAGTCAGGCCTGGAAAACAGATGTCCTGTTTTCCACTCAAGATTGCTGGGAGGGGGGGAGGGGGGGGGAAGCTGTGCCTTGGGGAGCCAGGTATGCGTGGTGCACACACCTGAAATCAGAATACTCAGAGGCTGAAGTAGGAAGATGGAAAGATCAAGGCCCTTGTGGGCCAGACCTTGTCAAACTAGAGAAAAGAAAACATGAAAAAGAAAGGCAGCCCGAGAACACCCGGAGCTACCAGAGGGCCTTCTTCTAAACTTCCAGCCTTCTGCCATCCCAGTGCCCAGCAAGACTCAAGACCTTCCTATGAGTACTACAAGGGCATCTAAAAACAACTCTCAGCTCATTAATTTTCCTGTGGGGGGGTTTCTCTCTGACCCATTGAAATGCAAACGTAGCCAAGGGGCTGCCACTGCCTTAATTCAGCTATTGATGGACAGCTGTGTAATTTGGAGGCCAAAAATCCCCTCCAGCTGCTCTTAGTGACTGGCCCTGTTTATAAGTTCCTTAAATTCACTTCCAAGTCCAGAAATCCAAAGCAGTAAGAAGGACTTAGCTTGCTCCCTGGAGAGAGCCTTTCAACATTCACTGTAGAAGGTGCTGTCCACCGCTGGTCCTTTCCCTAGGAAAGACTCCAGAGCACTCTGGGGCCCAGTGCTGGGCTGAGGCAGCTGTGTCAGGCACGCCCCTTCGGGGACCCCAGAGCCATCCCTGCCAGTTTTCCAGGCCTGTCTACGAGTACCTCCACCTCCTGAGCGTCAGTTTTCCCTTTCCCACTTATCATGAGAAGCACACAAATTTGTTTTCTTCCTTCAAAAAAAGAAAATCACCCACATCTGACCTCCAGCAACCACTCTGTTCCCCCTGAAAGCAAGCATCTGCGGTTCTTGCCTCCCTCGTCCCCCTTCCCGTCCTCTCTGAATCTGGCCCTCTGTTCATCCCCAGATTCCATTGCCTTTTCTCAAGGTCAATGGCCCTGTGACCTCCCCTGCAACTATGACATGTGATCACTGCCCTCTTGGGAAACACACATCTCTATACACCTCTCCCAGGCCCCTGGCCACCCCTTCCCAGCCTCCTTTGAGGGTTGGCCACATCCCCCTGATTTCTGAACTGAACTCCCAGCTGATGTTGCCCAGAACACTACCACCACACAACACACCCACGCTTGTGTAGTCACTGAGACACTTCCTCTTCATGCACCTTAAGTGTAATATAGCCACAAGAGAGGTTAAAACAAGGTCACAGCACCTCTCCCACCCCATTCTTCATAGCAAACGCCAGTTCCATTTCTAGTAGCTCACACCAGGGAGCTGGAGCCATCCTTGCCTCCTCTTTCTTTCCTACACCATCAGAACAAACAGATGATGACTTCATATCCTCCACAAGCTCAAGTCCATCCCTCTGTTCCCTCTAGCCTGTTCTATAGCAGTGGCGCCCAAGATTTCCATTTATTCTCCTTGCTTCACCCCACCTGTCTGTTCACTCAGAAACTAGGCTCTGAAGTCCCACTACTCTGCTCAGGTACCACCCCAGCCACAGGATACGTCAGCACCCTTATTTTTTTTTTAAGATTTTTTTTTTAATGTGAATTAGTATTTTGCCTGCATATAAAAAAATTTTTAAAAAGTACCACATACATGCAATGCCCAAAGAGGCCAGAAGAGTGCACTAGATCCCCTGGAACTGTAGTTAGGGTGGTTGTGAGCTGCTATATGAGTGCTGGCACTGAACCCAGGTCCTCTGCAAGGGCAAAGGATGTTAACCACTGAGCCATCTTTCCAGCCCCAGTTTCCTCTCACTTATAGTAAAATCCAATGTCTTGCTTGGCATGGTGGCACACAACTTTAATTCCAGTACTCAGGGGGGTGGGGTAGGAGGACGTCTGTGAGTTCAGGGGCCATCCTGGCCTACATATCGAGGTCCAGGCCAGGTGGGGCTACAAGGAAACCCTATCTCAAAACAATGACAACAACAACGACAAAAACCCAGTGTCTTTATTGTGGCTTACCAGTGCCTATGTGGACTTCCCTCACTATTCTGTCTTCAACCCAGCTGTCTTGCCGCTCACCCCACTTCAGCCACACTGACCTCCTGGCAGCCCACTGTTTCCATATGAGAGCCTCTAGCCACACTCTCCCCAACCTGCAAAGTATGGCCCTCATGCCTCACATGGTTCCCTCCACCACCATGGCCTTTTTCAAGGCCCCTAATCAGTTGGTGGAAAGTAAGCTGGTGTACTCTTTATGGAAATCAATATGGAGGTTCCTTAAAAATTAAAAATAAATCTACCATAGGATTCAGTTTCACCACTTCTGAGTCCTGAAGGACTCTAAGTCAGCATGGCATGGAGTTACCGACTCTCCAGTGCTTGCTGCTGCAGTATGTCTGTTTCCTCCTCCTGTGGCTTAATGTTACTAAGGAGCAGAAAATTCTGACTAAATTTCCATTGTTGCCAACTGTCTGAGTGTTATGTTCAAACACACACAGAGAAAGAGTCAGACAGGCAGACATACAGACAGATTCATGAGGCAAAGCCTCAGAACACAGAAAGAGACAGACAGGCAGACATACAGACAGATTCATGAGGCAAGGCCTCAGACAATAGATATCTGTTCAGAATTAGCCGATAGCTGCAATGGAGCATCTCAGGACTATCCACATTCACATTAAATAACAATTGCATTATTATCTTTGACACTAATTGTGAGAATGTGAACAGATAATCACAACTCAAGACATCTGCTTACTCAAAGTCACAAGTGACTTGCTTATGACTGAAGCCTGAGTCCTTGCATATACCACAAGGGCTCCAAATTTATGCAATTTATTTGCTTGGTTTCTTGGGAAAGTCACTCTGTGCTGGACAAATTTAGTTGCCAATTTGACACACCTGGATAGAGGAAGCCTCAACTAGCGAATTTCCTCAGTTGGGCTGGTCTGTGGCTACGTTTGTGGGGAATCTTCTTGATTGCTGAGTCATGTGGGAGGTCCCAGCCCACTCTGGGTGGTGCCACCCTGGGCAGGTTGTTGTGTGTTGTATAAGAAAGCAAGCTGAGGCCAGGGGAGCAAGCCAGTAAGCAGCATTCCTCCATGGCCTGTGCTTCAGCTCCTGCTTCTAGGTTCCTGTCCTGAGTTCCTACCTTGGGCTCCTTAAATGATGAACTATGAGCTAAATAAACCCTTTCCTCCCCAAGTTGCTATTGGTTAGAGTGTTTTGTTACAGCAATTGAAAGCAACCAGAACACTCTGTTTCTCTGAAGATTTGTGAAAAAAACACAATAGCATTAATTACCTCTAGTGGGGTCTCTTCTAAATACTGCATTCTGTAGAGAAGGAAGGAGGCTTCCAAAACACACATTAGGGGCCAAAGGAATATCTCTTTGGGGACTCTGATATCAGGACTGTCTTACATTAGAGGCTGTTACTTAAATGTAGAATACCTGGCATGGCTAAAATATTCAGAAGGATGGATAAGTGGATATGTGTATGGATGATGGATGGGTAGATGGATGGATGGAGGATATATGGATAGATGGGTGGATGGATGGATGGATGGATGAGTGGATGGATGGATGGAGGGTAGACGGATAGTGGTTGGCTGGGTGGGTGATATATGGATGGATAATGGATTGGTAAATGGATGGATGAATGGAGAATAGATGGAGGGGTGGATGGACAGACAGGATATATTAGTGGCTGGGTAGATGGAGAATAGATGGATGGGATAAATGAAGAGGGGATATTTTGATGTGTGGATGGATGATAGAGGGATGCATAGAGGATATTTGTATGGATGGATAGACAGGGGATAGATGAATGGGTAGATGGATTCACTGATTCATTTAGTCAGGGTATAAATTGCCAGTTCAACCTTTTTTCAATCCTTAATTTTAAAAACCAGTCTCAGCTTTGGGGTCAGTAATTCCTGGGTCGAAGTCATCAGTGTAACCCTTAACATGTTAACTTCTCTGAACTTCAGTTTCCACACCTTTAAAATAGTTCCCATTGCCTCTACTCTCCAATCTCTAAAAGGTTAAGGTCACACACATATATATTTATATATATATATATATATACATATATATATGTATATATATATATATAAAAATATATGTGTGTGTATCTGTGTGTCTGTGTGTCTGTGTGTGTCTGTGTGTCTGTGTGTATGTCTGTATGTCTGTATATGTGTCTGTGTGTCTCTGTGTGTGCGTATCTGTGTGAGTCTATGTGTGTATGTGTGTTAGATATGTAAGCCAAAAAGAGAGATACTCAGTTCACAAAATATTAATAGTCCCTTTACGCCCCACATTCATCATCAGTGTAGTTGGATCTCATCATCTGTTTTACTATTTATTATTTGGTGTCAACATGTTGGTAGGTTATAAAGATTCATAAGCGTGAAGAAATAACCATGATTTTGGTCCACATTAAGATTTCAATCTATTCAGGAAGACAGACCTAAAAACACTATCTTCTAACATCCAGAATATTCCTAGAAGGTTGCACCCCAACACAAACTTGTCTGGCTTATGCAAAACTATTTTCTGGAAAAAAAAAAAAAAGTAACAAGGCAGATGTGGTAGTGAACACCTTTATTCCCAGCATTCGGGAGGCAGAGACAGGACTATCTCTGTGAGTTCAAGGCCAGCCTGGTCTACATAGCAAGTTCTAGGCCAGCTGGGCTACAGGGAGACTCCATCTCAAAAAGACCAAAAAGAAAAAGATAAAAGAAAAAAAGTTACAGCAAATGAATTAACTAATAAGGTAAGTGACAGTGTGCCCTGGGAGCACACAGGAGAGAAGCCTAAACCCATGGCCGGACGTAGTTTCCTTTAAGAAGAAATGTCTCAGAAAAAGACCATCTCAAGTAAGACGAGAATCATGTGCAAAAGCCTGAAGATAAAACAGAACTTAGAGTATACTAGAAAATGGAGAATAATGCAGTGTTATCATTGCTCAAGGGTCAGCCCCAGGGAGTGGAAGATGAGCCTGCATAGGGAAGTAGGAACTAGATCTTAAAGAGCTTTAGTGGAAGTGGGGCAGGGCCTGTTTAAGAATGATACATTTTACAGAACCTAAAAGATGTTTAAATAGAGAAATATAATTAGATATTTATTTTGGAGCTAAGTGCCTTACTAAAGCATTCCTGGGATCATGTCGAATGCAAATTCCAATTCAGTAGGCTTCAGGTGGAGCCTGGGATCCTGCATTTTTAATGCAGGAGCTTTTAAATGATGTCAATGGTGCAGGCCCACAGACTGCACTTTGAGCACTGAAGTTTTGAAGTGCTTATCCTAGCTTGTTCTGGAAAATAGATTGGAGAACAGGACCAAAAGGGGCAGAGGCATCAAACTGATGAGTCACAGTGAAGAAGAGGCTGAGAGAGCGGCCAGGGGAACAGAAATAAAGAAGCAGCTATGCAGCAGGATAGGATTTCTGTGGAAACAAGACACCAGGATAGCACTCCAATTGATGTGGGTGAGTGACTGAGTCAGTGGGGCCTTCCCTGAGACGAGGACAGAGAAAGAGCAATTGAATTTGAACAAGAAAATGAATTTATCTCTGACATGCTGTACTCTTGAGGTTCTAAAAACTCTAAATAGAAATACTAACCCAACAGATGAATATAGAGATTTAAGGCCCAGAGAGAGCTCTCAGTAGAGACACATACCTGGTAGCCATCACAAGATTTTTGTTTTTTCTCATCTATGATGCCAAAAAGACTAGAGTTCCAGAAAATGCCAGGCATGGTGGTGCACGCCTTTAATCCTAGCACTTGGGAGGCAGAGGCAGGCGGATCTTTGTGAGTTCAAGGCCAGCCTGGTCTACAGAGTGAGTTCCAGGACAGCTGGAGCTACAGGGAGACCCTATCTCGAAAAGACAAAAAAAAAAAAAAACAGAAAATTCCTTCCTGCTGAAAGCCCTGGGGTTCTTTCAGTGCAGTAGGCAGTGATGGGGAAACCTTTGGCACTCCCCCTTTGAGCCTGTCTCCTGCCTTCCCCAGGTTCCTCACAACCAGCGTGCTGGGGCCCTGCTGGGGAGCAGAGTGCCCCACATGGAGTTCAATGGAAAGCTCATCCTGGCTCTTTGTTTCTATCCAGTGAAACCCAAATCCAATCTCCTTCACAAAGTAGAGTAGAGAATGAGAGGTGGTAAGGAATGCCTGGCAAAATACCCAGCAGAGAGTAGAGGAAGGGACAGGACCTAGACTATGCCCAGTGCCCAGGGGAATCAGTAAGGACTTATCAGAATTAAATCCATGCAAGTGGGATAAGACCCAGGAAGAAGTGGGAATAGGAGATAAGAAATACAGGCAGGAACCAGGCATGTGCATCTGACTAATCATGTATGGGACCAGAGGCACAAGGTTGGCAGTGCCATGCACAAGACTGATGCTCACTGATATACCAGCTATTGACCTGGGCTCCCAGAATCCCCAAGACAAAAATTCGGATTTGTGATAGACAGTGGGATACCCATGTGACTGGGCACAGGGTTTTAAGGCTGCTCTCTTACACCTTCAGGCCTCTACTGGCTCATCTCATTCCATTCTTTCAAGTCCCAACTCAAGTCAGCACTTCCATAGCTTCCCTGTGCTATCTATGCTATAAAGCCAACCTATGTAGGGTTATAGTGTATAATGATTTATGTTTACCTCCTATGAGAGTTCTTCATGCCTACCACACTGGAGAGATAGGTGTACTGACTCACTTTCAGTAGTAGAACAGACTTAGTAGTTGAAAATGACTTCTGGAGGGTAGAGAGATGGTTCAGTGGTTAAGAGTTATGGTTGCTTTTACAGAGGACCCAGGTTCGGTTCCCAGCACACACATGGTGGCTAACAATCATCTCTAACTCCAATTCCAAGGGTTTTGACACCCTCTTCTGACCTCTAGGGATATTGCATGACACAGGTGCACTTACATATATGCAAGCAATACACTCATACACATAAAAAAATAAAAATAATAAAATAGTTTAAAGAAAATGGCTCCTGAGATAAGCTCTCTTTTTTAATTTTTATTATTATTTTTATGTGTATGAGTATACTGCCTGCATGTAGGTTTGTGCACCTGTGTCATGCAATGCCGTGGAGGTCAGAAGAGGGTATCGGATTCCCCTGGAACTGGAGTTAAAGATGGTTCTTATCTGCCATGTGGGTGCTGGGAATCAAACTCGTAAGAGCAGTCGGTGCTCTTAAGCACTAAGCCATCTCTCCCACCCCAATAAGCTCTCTTTTAAAGTAGTGCAGCAACATTGGAATGAGGCACAATCTGGGCAGCCAGCCTTGGGCCCAGGGCACACTGGTCCCAAGAGATTGAATGTGTCCGATGACCATGGGAGGAAACATCACACAAGATGAGTATTTACCTAACCATGGTGCTTCTATACTGATCTCAAAATGCTGAACCCTAGATGTGGCAAGCAAAAAAGAAAAGGACCAGAAAGCCATAATGGCAGCTCAGCCCAAGCAGTGGCAGAGACTGTGACTCCTGGCACAAGGACCAAGAAACAGGACTCTGAGCCTCTTCATTTCATTCAGAATCTTGAGGCTTCTATATTGATCTCAGAATTCTACACTCAGAACGTGGGGTGCAGCCAAGCCAGTCTGACCACACACGTCCAATGACAGTCATGCTGTCCTCGCTACCCATGTGCAAAGGTAGGGCAGGAGCTGAGCCAGAGGCCTATCCACTTGTCCCAGTAGCACCCATGGTCAGCAGACTATAACCACCCAGTTATTATCAACACCTGTTTGCAGTCCTCAATAATGTTAGGAATCTGAGAAGGCTATAGATTTCAGGAAATAAACTCGAGGGCACTGGTGTAAAGCTGTTCTGTGAAGCTGAGACACCTCCCAACTACCACTCAGAGAATGCTGGGTTGGAGGCCTGCAAGCTAACTGCAGCATGCTTTGAGCACCTAGCTTCTGT
This sequence comes from Rhizomys pruinosus, assembly GCA_009823505.1. Taxonomy (NCBI): domain Eukaryota; kingdom Metazoa; phylum Chordata; class Mammalia; order Rodentia; family Spalacidae; genus Rhizomys; species Rhizomys pruinosus. Next base: position 5,070,097 of record VZQC01011341.1, on the reverse strand, counting down.
TTTTACCCACAGTAAAACCCTAAAGGGAATCAGCCTGTTGAAGAACACCTTGGTCCATAATGGGGTCATTGTGTTGAGTGAGAACCAGAAACAATTCAAGTGTAACCTGCATACGAGGGCTGCAGACAGCTAACTTTGATGAGGAACACTAAACATTTTTGACCACTGAGAAAAAGAGAAATCCCTACCTGACATTCCTAATGAAACATAAATTCAGAGTGAAAAGCCCATCCCAAGAAACCTGGGCATGTCTTGATCCAAGACCACATACGAAGGAAAGGGCACACCTGAATGTAAGACCCTGTCTCAAAAAAAATAAATAAATAGATCACTGACAACCTAATGAGATATGCTTTTCCAGCACCCAGTTCAGATATGTTGTATAAGATGGATGGGGTGCTTCATTTGCAAATAGAGGACACAAAGTCAGGAATAGGGAGTGAGAGGCAGATGGTGGAGATAGGGATAGAGGTCAGAATATAATAAAAATTCATTGTGTGAAATTCTTTTTTTTTTCTGTCTTTTTTTGAACAGGTTTCTGTACAGCTCCAACTGGCCTGGAACTCACTATGTACATCAGGCTGACCTTGAACTCATAGAGAGCTGCCTGCCTCTGCCTCCTGAGTGCTGGGATTAAAGACATCCACCACCAACCCCAGCTCTGTAACAAATTCTTGAATCAACAAAAGTTATCTTAAACTTAGGGCTGGAGAGATAGCTCAGCAGTTAAGAGCACTGGCTGCGATTGCAGAGGACCTGGGATCGGTTCCCAGCAACCACATGACAGCTAACAACCATCTGTAATCCCACTTCCAATGATCAAATACTGTCTCCTGACCTCCGTGGGCATTGCGGGACACAGGTGCACTTACATGCATGGAGGCAATACATTCATAAATATAAAATAAAGTTAAAATAGTAAATAAAATACTCTTTTTAAAGAGGGGAAAACAAGTGACCAGTGAATAGAAAAAAATGAAATGATGAACATTAGAGCAAGAAATCAATGACACAGAAGACAGAAAAGCAATAGAGAAACAGTAACAAAGCAAATGCTTGTTCTTGAAGTAGAACAACAAAATAGGCAAAGCATTAGTTAAACTGAGAATAAAAGTGAAAACTCAAATTACTAATATCATCACCAAACTTACAGAGCATAAATGATTATAAGCGAATAGTGCACATAACTTTATAACAACAAATTAGGCTCCTTAAATAAAATAAAAACATTCCCTGAAAAGCACAATTTTCTAAAACTGACAAGTAGATATAGAGACTCTGAAAAGACCTAAAACAATTTTAAAATTAAATCAGGGCTAGAGATAGCATACCCATTAAGTCTCAGGCTTACAAATAAAACAAGAAATTGAATTAGGACCTAGAGTTGTTGAAAGAATAAAAAAGCCCAGGTCCCGATGACATCAGTGGTGGATTCTGCTTAACATTTTAAAATACCAGTTCTGGGCTGGAGAGATAGCCTAGCGGTTAAGAGCACCGACTGCTCTTGCAGAGGACCCGGGTTCAATCCCCAGCACCCACATGGNATGAGCAATGCAATTGGGATTGAGAAAGAACTACAAAAGGACTGGTTCAGAAATGACTGGGTCAAAGAAACAGTTAACTTCTGCCCAAACAATAAACCTCTACAGAGAAAAATTTAAAAAGACTGAGAAAAGAAGCAAGGCATTTATGGCAGAATGCATGGACTAGGGTGTCTTGGGGAACATGGAAAAGCAAGTGTGTCTAAATCAGACTGAGAAATGATGCATGAAATACACAAAACATCAATAAAAATATTTTGCTAAAAATAACAGAATGAGGCAGGTGTGGTGGCGCACGCCTTTAATCCTAGCACTTAGGAGGCAGAGACGGCAGATCTTTGTGAGTTCAAGGCCAGCCTGGTCTACAGAGTGAGTTCCAGAACAGCTGGGGCTACAGGGAGACCCTGTCTCAGAAAGACAAAAAAAAAATAGTAATAAATAAATAAATAACAGAATGAGGCACAATCAAATGACCTAATTACTCAACGCTGCAATGTACATATGTCATTGGGAACAAGGAAAGAAGAGATGGACACCCACCCCCAAAGAATTTTGCATCACCCCTTATATTGTATTCGTTGATTGGAAACACCTAATATGAAGTTCTACGACACAAAGTTAGATTCAACATAACTCCAGTCTTACTCCAGAAGATTTTTTTCACATGAATTAACAAATTGTTTCCACTATTTACATAGGAATGACAAAGCAGTCATAGAAAATTAAGGTTACATAATTATGTAATATTATTTTAAGACAGTAAAGAACTGAAATAAAAAAAATAACTGGCATTGGCTATGATGTATAATTAGGTAACGTGAACAGGCTACAGGAAGCCAGAATCTAAACAAAATGAAGTTGCTTGATTTTAAGGCAGCAGAAGCAATATAATGAAGTTTTTCATAAAATTTTGCTGTGATCATTTTATTAAAACTTGGAAAATAAAGTAAACTTACCTTGTCTTAGCTTAATGTAAAGAGGAAAAGGATATATTCAGCCTGGTTATTTAGTATTATAAGTTTTGAAGGAATTTGTTTTAACATATCTGTGTACATGTATTTTGATGAAAACAGATAAAATTTTTGCATTTTGTTGTATGTATATATTAATATAAAATAACAATACTGAGAGAAATATCTCGATATCAATTCTCATTGAAAGTTTTAAATTTTCATTATTAAGTTTTTTTGATTGGCATATATTTATTCTACATTGTAGTACAATTGGTAAAGACAATTTCATTATGGTACATATTTTTACCATATTCACATCCATCTCTTCCATTTCCTTCCTTATCCTTTCTCCCACTAGTCATTTCACTGCAAATGCATAATTTCATCTTTTATACCTCTATATATATATATATATACCAATTCTTCTTACATTCTCTAAGAAAACAGAAGATGGAAAGGAGGAATTATTTTCTAGAACATTCTAAGAGGTGTAGAAAAATGTCAATCTAGACTCTTCCCCTAACAGTAAATGGAGTGTTTTAGAAAGAGAAAAGTCTCCCAAGTTGGAAAGAGAAATGTAAAACTCTCTTGTGTTCATAGCAAATACACTGTATGTAAAATCCTGCAGAGATCTAAAAACCTACTAAAACCAGTAAGCAAGCTTAGAAGTTTATAGATTTGTTTAACTTATCTATTATGCTTAAGGCTCCAGGAATCTAGAGGAAATTGGCAAAGGTTTTAACTGGGTTCAGCTTTTAAGCTAATATGTAAGGCTATGACTCAACACAGAGAGAAACTCCTGTCTGCCATTTTCTGAGCTTGGATCAGTCACTTGCTAGGTAGATATTTCCCAAATTATTCCAGTCTCCCAGAGACTGCTGCTTCAGTCTCTTGGAGCCCAAAATATCTAGCATTTTTAGAAAGCAGACACCTGGCCATCTTATAATTTAAAAATATAGCTTGGGCCACTTGAATTTGGGGACCTCTTCAAATTTCCTGCAAAATACTTTGCTTGAACTTCTTCCAGCATTTGAGTTATGCATTTTGTCTTGCTGTCAGGAGGGCGATCATTGGCACTGATGACACTTTGTCTTTCATAGTCATTTCTCAGTACCACAAACACCTCAGCATTTATGGGAAACGTATATCTTTTATGCTGTACTTAAGAATGCTATAGGAGGGCTGGAGAGATGGCCTAGCGGTTAAGAGCGCTGACTGCTCTTGCATAGAACCTGGGTTTGATCCTCAGCACCCACATGGCGGCTGAGAACTGCCTGTAACTCCAATTCCAGGAGAACTCCAGTTCCAGGGGAATCCGACACCTTCTGACCTCCGCGGCATTGCACTACACAGATGCACAAACCTACATGCAGACAGTACATTCATACACATAAATAAATAAATTAAATAAAATTAATTAAAGAATGATATAGAAAAAAACACAGGTTGCCTGGAAATGGCACCACACTGAGCAAAGCTCTTTGTGAAAATAGTAACTGCTCAGAACCATGTACAAATTTTCTGAGTACTCTGAGCCACCATGGGAAACTCGGGTGCTTGGTGATTAAGACAGTGATCTGCTAGGAATGTGAACACTGTGGAAAAGTGTGAAATGTCTCTCTGGATAAATGAAATGCATAAAAATGCTGTGGGCTGACTGACAGATAAACAGAATAATGATAAATGAATAGATATTTGAAAAAGCAAGTGGAATGAAATGTTCCTTCTAGAGTCCAGATGGCTATATAGTCATTTGTTATAAAATTCAAAAATAATTCAAAGATAAATAAAATCCAAGTTTTCTAGGTCAGCAAGGTGATTCAGCAGGTAGAAGCACTTGTTATGAAAGCATGATGATGTTAGCTTGATCTTTGGAACTCATAGTGTTAGGAGAAATCCAGTCCTCAAGAGTTGTCCTCTGACTTCCACGCAGGGACTATGGTATACATTCATCCACACACATGCACTTTCCACATACATAATATAATAATAATAAATAAAATAAGATTGAGGCTGGAGAGATGGCCCAGCAGTTGAGCACTTTCTGCTCTTGTTCGGTTCCCAGCACCCACATGGTGGCTCACAATGATCTGTAACTCCAGTTTGAGGGGCCTGATGCACTCCTCTGGTGTCTGCATACATCAGGCATGAACATTTACATGAAAGTATTGATGTATAGCACAATTGCTATAGTGAAATGATGAAAAACTAATATAAATTAAAAATGCCTATGACAATATCATGTAAGCAAATCACAGAGAATCATAGTAAAATATAAGCTGTCAAAATAGTCAAAAATACATATGGAAACATAATGTCTGAGATGGGTGGTCTCTCACACCCCTTGGAACAGAGATGACACTTTAATAACTCTTCTGGGTCAACTTGATAACCACTTGGAAAAAGACTAAATTAAATCTAGGCCTTAGACGCTAAGTAAAGAAAAACTCCAAAAAGACCAAAAACCTAAAAAGAAAAAAAAGAAAATCAAATAAATGTTAGCTAAAACCACGATTGAATTTCTCTATGTCCTCAACATAGGTAAAAGCTTCCTATGACTCAGAGTGCAGGTGTAACCAAAGAAAGAACCTGTGAATTTTACTACACAAGCACATATTCTTTTTTTTTTTTTTTTTTCTTTTTAGGTCAATTTGAGTGCAAAAAAATTGTCGTTAATATATAAACATCTCATTCTCTCAAAAAATTCTACAACTATACAGCTGTTTGCTCCAATATTTGCATAGGAAATGACCACAATACAAAAATAAGAGGAAAAAGAAGCAAAACAGCAACTGATTTATGCTTTTTATGTAGGTATGTTTCCACGTATAAACATCTTGAAGCCTCTTACAAAACTATTTACACCTTTTTCATCTATTTACACGTTGAAAGAGCAACTTTTCTAACAAACAAAACTATAATTTATCAAGTTATGAAAATTGTTTTCTAAAAAAACTTACTATATTACCACAAAATAAATAATGATAAACAATATTTTAAAAACAAAATTAAATTTTCATTTCAATTAAGACCGCTTTTGGCATTTTGCTTATGATTTCAGCCCTTTGGTTAACAGCGTCAGCGTCACATTCCCATTTGATCTTGCTAGTAAAGGCAGACACCGAGTCAGTATTAACAATAGATTAACTACACTGCACTGTAATTTCAATAAAATTACTGTGTCTCACTGAATAGTAGTACATGCAAAACCCACATAAACTGTCATTTAACCAATAGTACTGCACGAGCAAACACCCCAGTACAAGAAAACTGTATCATGAATTCAATGTTTCCTCAAGTGAAAACGGTCTCCTAAGTACACGGACATACATGAAACCACATCAGTCCTTCCCCCTTTTAAAAAATGATACTGTTTAGCTTATGGTAAGAGGTTTAACTTTTGTGTAACTATCTTTAAGCTCTTCAGTTTAAATTCATATAAAAACATCTTTCATATTTAAAATAAATTTTATTTAAATCAGTGTGAAATTTGCTGTTTAACGTTCATTTGAATGATTATTGTCCCCCTCCCCCAAGGAAATGGATTTGGTAACTTTTTTTGAGAGGTATCTTACCACAGATTCTAACTGTAAATGTATTCAGTTATTTTCAAATGAAGTATGATTTTTTCCCCAAAACAATCTTTAGAAACTTGTAATAAACCTATAAAGCTGATTTGCATATTTACAAAATTTTGAATAGCAAATATAGGCAACTCATATAAAAAACAAAACACATTTGTTCAATGGCTATTTGTGAATTGCCAGGTACACTGAGTACCTCTAAGGAAGTAATCTAATATTGAGAAAAACGCGTCCAGTCAAGTAAAATCTTGACAATCCGTCTTTCGGGTGCCTGCTAACTGGTTTGTTTACTAAACACTGTCACGAATGATTGCGTGTGCAGTCTAAGTGAAAACCGCACACGTACCCCCTGCGCCCCACCGGCTCCCCGTGCTGAGATACGGCTGCCTGTCTCGAGATGAAGTCTGCTGAGGAAAGCTAGCCGTGCGCATGACAGCAAGCTTCCAGGTTCTTAAAATGACCAAACACTTTGGTATTAATACAATGTATTCCCTGTGGCCTCAAATATACAAAATATACATTTCCAGTTCTTTTGATTTCATTTTTATAGGAAGTTAAGTCTGCGGTTTAAAGGGTGGCCAAGCGGGCTGCGAGGCGGCGGGTGCAGTGCTCAGTTCTGGTGGCGCTTCATGTGCAGCGCCAGGTGGTCGGAGCGGGAGAAACTGCGGTTGCACACCCCGCACTGGAACGGCTTGGCGCCCGTGAAGCACATATTCTACATGACAAAGTGCTATAACCACAAACAAAAAGAAATTTGCAACATATCATCACAGATAAAAGATAACTATGCTTGGACCAGAGAGATGGCTCTGCAGTTAAGAGCACTGACTGCTCTTCCAGAGGACCTGGGTTTGAGCCCCAGCACCCACATGATGGCTAACAACCATCAGTAACCCCAGTTCCAGGGGATCTGGTGCCCTCTCTTGCCCTCTGTGGGTACAGCACAACGTGGATGCACATGCTCTGTCCCCAACTCCAAAAAGGCATTTTTATCCATTGCTAGCAAAACTGGTACAACCAAGGTAAGTTTCCAGAAGGTACTCAAAGTGAGTCATCAAGATAAAGCTCACAACTGAGCATGTTGGTGCGCACCTTTAAGCCCAGTACTTGGGAGACAGAGGCAGGCAGATCTCTGTGAGATTGGTCTACATAGTGAGGTCTGGGTCAGCTGGGGCTACAGGGAGACCCTGTCTCAAAAAAACAAAAATTTTGGGGAAAAGATAATGTTCGATGAGCTTTATACTCATCGAGAGAAGAACATGAAGTTCATTGTGTTGCATGTCGGACAGAAAAGGGTGTTAAGAAGTTTCAGAGCATCTCAGCAAAGGCAAGAATGTGTTGATGTGTGTTCTGCTTTGCCCCATCTCTTGGGCTTGGGGTTGTGGGTCTCAGAACTGTTGAGAAGACCCCTCCTGAATTGGAGATTCCAGCCTGGGCCTGTCCCAGCTTCGCGACTCCTGGCTTTGGTCATCAGTTCCTTCCACTCTGAGCCCATGGCCATTGCTCTCAAGTTTCTATCAATATTTTATATTCTCCATGGAAGACGGAATTCACTTTTTACAAGGCCACTAAATTAATAGATTTTTTTTAGAGCCAAAGAGTAGAAGACGTATTAAAGCCAATAGGCCTCGATTCCACACTCCCTGGCTTGCTAGATGACTTTAAAGCATTACATATTCCCACACCTTTCCTCTGTAGAGGAAACTTTCCCAAAGTTTCTAAAATCCCTGGTCCATTTCCAGGTTCTAAGACCACAGCACATAAGCCTGCCCACCACTTTCTCTCTAATGAAATAATCAATACTGGCTACTGAACAGTGAGAGTGACTTAGTGTGCTTTAAGGTTTTAAGAACCTTGGAAAGGAGATGCCAATCATAAATGTAAAATATTAATAACACTGAAATCACTATCTCTGTAATCATTAAAGGAGACCTAAGGTGTGGAAGTATAGAGGTTACATCAATCTCGCTCTTCTCTAAACTTAAAGAAACACTGAGCCAATCTGCCCTTCTCTAATCGCCCTGAATCTCCTCCATGATTCACTGTGATTCCATTTGCTCATCGCCTCTTATACTCCTATGCTTGAGAAAGGTGCTCCCTAAATCTTGCTGGATTGTGTTGGCTTACTCTTAACAGATTTCAACAGTGTGAGCAGTAAGTCTTCATACTTAGGACCACTCAATGTTTAGGTACTGAGGGCTGGGGAATAGAGATGACAAAATATAGAGGATACCCTTTTCCCCCCTTTTTTCCTCTGTGATAACAAGGCTAAAAACATGAAGCCCAAAACAATAACTGAAAAGTTCCCCAGGTTACCATCCCTAGCTCAAGAATTCACTACGCATCAAATCCTGCCTATGCATAGTGCCTAGGATAAGAAATGGACCTCTGAGACTGTGTCCCAATCCTCTAGGGAAGGAGGTGGGCCTGGGACTATGGGTGAATTCTTCAAGCTCCCATGCTTCCCCTCTCTCGGGGCTAAAATGGAGATTATAATGGAATCACCTGTTTTATATGGTTGTCACAAAGGCTAAAGGATGGATAAAGCACTTTAAAATGGCTTCCACACTGTAGTGGTTTGAATGAGAATGTCCCCCATAGACTTTAAGTATCTGGACATTTTGTCCCCAGTTGGTGATGCTGTTTGGGGATGTCTTAGAAGGTGTGGCCATGCTGGAGGAAATACATCACTGGGGGCAGGCTTACAGAGCTTAACAAGCCTTGCTATTCTCCAGAGGCTCTCTCTTGACTTCCTGTGCTCATTGCAAGACGTGAACCTTGGCTTTCTGCTCCAGCTCCAGCCACCATGACCCCCGACACAATGGACTCTAATTCCCTGTAACCATCAGTCCTAAGCTTGAATAAACTCTTCCTTTTATAATTTCCCTTGGTCATGGTGGTTCACAGCAACAGAAAAGTGACTAATACACACACTGTAAGCAATAAATAAATGAGAGTTTTAAATTATGGACTGCAAGCTAGTGATGAATGTTCATTGGTTCTTGTTTACTTGGTGACACCAAAGACTCTCCAGATTCTTTGTGCTTGTGTGCTCCGTTGCATATGGTGGGAGTACTCCTTGGAGTGGCTTGAATTTTCTTGATTGAGATAAGAAAGGGAAGCACTTTCCCATTAAAATACAGTGTAGGATGGAATTATGTGGACAAGAAGATGACAGCACTAATAGGCTTCTTCGTTTTTGTTTATTCCTTTGCCTTTTCTTCTTGCAATACCCCACATCAGATCAGCCATATAAACAATAATGTCGGGGCTGGAGAGATGGCCTAGCAGTTATGAGCGCTGACTGCTCTTGCAGAGGACCTGGGTTCGATCCCCAGGACCCACATGGTGGCTCAGAACCGTCTTTAACACCAGTTCCAGGGGAATCCGACGTCCTCTCCTGACCTCCATGGCATTGCACAACACAGGTGCACAAACCTACATGCAGACAGTACATTCATACACATAAAAAATAAATAAAATTTGCAGGGCGTGGTGGCATGCGCCTTTAATCCTAGCACTTGGGAGGCAGAGGCAGGCAGATCTTTGTGAGTTCAAGGCAAGCCTGGTCTACAGAGTGAGTTCCAGGACAGCTGGGGCTATAGGGAGACCCTGTCTCGAAAAGACTAAATAAATAAATAAATAAATAAATAAATAAATAAATAAATAAATAAAATTTAAAAAACAATAATGTCATCTGATAATATGTCAACTCGTGCAGAGAGAGACAATGGAAGTTCAGTTGGCCATCCAAATCTAATGGTTCTGCATGGGTGGGTTTAACTAATGGCAGGTTGAAATACTCAAACAAATTGAACTTGCCTTTCCTATATGTAGAATTTTTCTTGATATTATTCTCTAAACAATACAGTGTGATAACTATTTGTGGAGGATTTGCATTGGATTAGCTATTTTAAGTAAAGCATTAAGAGAATTATAGAGGCTATATGCAAATACTATGCCTTTTATAGAAAAGACTTGAGCACCTATAATTATGGTGTCTGTGATGGCTAGTTTTAGTTGTCAAATTGACATACCCTGGAATCATCTGGAAAGAGAGTCTCAATAAGGGACTGTCTACCTTGGGCTAGCCTATGAACATGTCGGAGGGGATTGTCTTAATTAAGTTAACTGATATTAGAAGATGCCAGCCCACTCTGGGTGATATCATTCCCTAAGCAGGGGGTTCTGGACTGTATAAGAGTAGCAAAATCCATCTGAGCACAAGCAAGCAGGTGGGCATTTATGCATCATCCATTTCTCTCTGCTCATGATGTGAATGTGATATGACCAGCTATCTGAAGCTCCCACTGCCTTGATTTCCCAATATGAAGGACTAAACTGGAATTGTGAGATAAAATAAACCCTTTCTCTCCTAAGTTGCTTTTTGCCAGGGTATCTTATCATAGCAACAGAAATAAAGCTAGAAGAATATCTGAGAGGGGGTCTGGATCCAAGTTCCAAAGGACACTGAGGGATGAGTATATGGGTCTGAGTAGTCAAGTGTCTACTTTAAAATGTCATACACATTTCGAGATATCTTGCTTCTCTCACTTAAAATAGCTGAGAGTGGTTTGTCTCCTCAGAGCTGTGTGATTTTAGGTAGAGTGCCATTCCATCACAGCTTCATCTGGGAATTCTATGGGCCTGGGTTGAGGCTCCATATCTCAAAGATTTTTCCTCCTTTGCTTGGAGCCCAAGACACACTCAAGCCAACTCCCATCTCTGCTGCAATTCATGGAAACCAGAACCTCACAACAAGTAAGGAAGACCTACAGAGATGAATTCTTAAAAGAAACTTAATCTCCTATACCCAACAGCAGACTAAAAAGATAGTTAATTATTGCTTTTCATTCTACAGCTAGTAAACAGAACTTTTCTTTAGGAGAGTCTCAACTTCATGCAGGGGCTTCAGTTCTAACTTTCCAGTTACTTTAAGACTGAAACCCTGTTTTTTGTCCTCCCAAGCTGCTAAAACTTGATTATGGAGATAAGCAGTGTATATGCACAGTCACACACTTGATTAAAGAGATAAGCAGTGTATACTCACAGTCACACACTTGATTATAGAGATAAGTGGTGTATACACACAGTCACACACTTGATTAAAGAGATAAGCAGTATATATATATATATATATATATATATATTAAGCAGTGTATACACACAGTCACACACTTGGTTAAAGAGATAAGCAGTGTATACACACACAGTCACACACTTTATTATAGAGATAAGCAGTATATATATATATATATAATATATATACAGTCACACACTTGATTATAGAGATAAGCAGTGTATACACACAGTCACACACTTGACTAAAGAGATAAGCAGTACATACATATATATTATATATATATATATATATACACACACATTCACACACTTGATTAAAGAGATAACCAGTGTATACACACAGTCACACACTTGGTTAAAGAGATAAGCAGTGTATACACACACAGTCACACACTTTATTATAGAGATAAGCAGTATATATATATATATATATATATATATACACACAGTCACACACTTGATTATAGAGATAAGCAGTGTATACACACAGTCACACACACACACACTTCTTTGGTCCCCAAAAAGTCTCTTAATTTCTTTTTTTTTAATTATTATTGTTTATCTTTAAGGGATTCTACAATATAAGAACACAGTTGTTTTCAGATAACATTGATGTTGCTCAGTTTGCCGTACAAGTAGGTAATTGGTGCATTTTGCAAGTATCTATGTCCAAACTTTGAACAACCCAAGGTTCCCATAGTCCAGTTGGAGAAGCTTGTATGCACAGGCATGTTCATCAATTAGGAGTCCAGACTATATTGCTGTAGTCTCATGATTCACCCTTATCTCTCCGCAGACCTTACATTCTACCATGCCTCCTCTGCCGCAATTTGTTCCCTGGGCTTTGGTAAAGGGGCACAAGTGGGCGAGAAGAAAACAGTCTACTTTCTTTGGAGTTGTCATTTTGGACTCTAGTCTCAGGTTGTTTCCCTTCATGGGTTGACAGCTTTTCCAGTGATACTTTTTAGTCATACTAACAAAGCACAAGCAATTGGATGTACAGGCATTGAAGCAGTATTAATTATTATGTCAAGCTAAGCTGTGAGCATAGACACAGATGCTTGGATAGTATGCTAATCCGCAAACTGTGGTTTCTCTATAAAGGGTGACAAGTTCTTATTGTGGTTTATAACATCTCCTAACCACTAGAGGACATAAGCTTGTGGCATCCACTGTGAGTTATTCCTCCAAGGAGAGAGCTAATAGCCAATTAAATTTGGGATATATATATAGACACTTGGCTGCCACTGTGCACAGTATCTCCAGGCTGTTGAGGTGTAGCTGATACTGACGGAAGAGTCTTGCTTGTCTCAGGGAGACCAATATTTTGCTGTATTGCTTTAGTGGCCTTTGGTAATGCTCTCTGGCATTTCAGAGGCCAGTTGTATGCTAGCAAGTGATATCTCATAACATTTTTTCATGCTCACACCAGGTCTTTGACAACAGGGACTTACTGCCTTTCTCCTTGTATATATCCCACTTATAGGCAAAAGGCCTTTATAATTTGGGGGGGGGGTTTGAATCCCTTAGCCAACATCTAGGCAGAATAATTCATTGCTGATGTCAGAGCTTTCCTGTAGTAATATATTTTGCTTAATTACACAGCTTATAAGGGTCTCTTAATTTCTATGCAAACTAACTTCTACATTTAGAAAAACATTTGTCATGTTTTATCAATTATTCTAAGAACCCATAAGAAGACTTTTGTCAGGATATCTAGTCCAGTATAAAAGTCAGAAGGAAGTAGCCTGGTGTGGTGGCCCACGCCTTTAATCCTAGCACTTGGGAGGCAGAGGCAGACAGATCTCTGTGAGTTCAAGGCCAGCCTGGTCTATAGAGTGAGTTCCAGGACAGCTGGGGCTACAGGGAGACCCTGTCTTGAAAAGACCAAAAAAACAGTCAGAAGGAAGTTAGAAGTCTGTTAGTAGAGTTGTGCATCCATTGCACACACACCTATCCTTTATGCACTAGATTGGTAAGTCAGCCCACCGTGTACAGTGAACTTCCCAAAGTGCTTGCGTGTCACCATTCTTGGAACACTCAAAGGAAGGCCCAAGAGGCATTAATACCATGTTATAGGAAAGGAAGTGCCTTACACTACACAGACCAAAAAAGCAAAGCGGAGGGAAGTCAGGCCCACTGTCTTGGCTTCCTCCACTCTCTTCCCCTACACTATCAGTCTCCTTCTGCAGATTCCATCCTCACGCTTAAGCTCCTACAGAGCACCAGGCATGCGCCATGCACCGGAATCTAAAAACATGAAGAAAATCAAGTTCCTGCTGAGGGTTTAAGGTTGGTGGGAAGAATAATACGTAAACTCTTCCAATACAGTAATTCCCAGGTATAAACCACAGTGTGGATGGTAAAGGGGAGACATTGACTTTTCCCAGATACCACTAATGACCCTCACATGTAATACATGTGGGAAGGAAAGAAATGTTATCCAAAGCTCAGGGAAACATATTGATGTTTATAATACTCAAAACCTATATAATGTAAAAACTGGAAGCCAAAAAGAATCCGGTGACATAAACTCTGAAGTTGCATTATTGGAAAGCTAATGAAAAGCAGAATTTTCCAGAAGGGTTTCCAGTTACTAAGAAGTAATGTGTATATATTATGTGGGGGTGCTCCTTAGAATTGTTTCATTTTTCTTGGCTGAGACAGGGAGGCAAGGAGATCCTCTCTCTGGTTAAAGCCATGTTAGGAGGATGGGATAGACACGACTGGAAAGAGAAGAGAAGGGGCAGGATTGCAGACTGCAATAGCTGGTCAGCAAGTAGGTAAGGCTGTGGCCTCCTCCCTGTGGAAGGCAGACAGTGAATTAATGAGAGTCAGCAAGGCTTTATGTTAAGCTGAGAATGTTCCAGATGAAGGCGATGTAGCTCTTCCTCACCTCTCTGCTCTTTCCCTTCCACACAAGTTGATGGAATTTAAAAACAGCTGAGCAAAGGGAGATGAACATTGTCAATTGTGTTGAATCTGAATTTCATCATTCCAGAACAACATCATGGTTGGATCTCATCGTATTTAATGGTGGAAAAGAATTCACAGAATATCAACTGGAAGAAAACATGGTGAACTAGATAAAAGAACTAGGAAATGCTCCACAAGAAATTTGAAGAATGGGGAAGATGATCCTGGGCAAGAAAGCAAAGAACAAAGCCACAGGCTGTGCACTGAGAGAGCTCAACGACACAAAGAACCAGGTTCAACTTGCTGCTTTAGTTGTTGAACTGGCATGCTTACACATGCCTGTAATCCTAGCATGCTTACACATGCCTGTAATCCTAGCACTCAGGAGGCTGAGCCAGAAAGATTTCAGGCCAGAATGGGCTACTTGGTGAGACCGTGTTTCCGGAAACCAAAAGTTTATGGCTGCATTGAGCACCATATTACCTTCCTCCTCTCTCTCTGAGACTTCTGCGAACTGCTCTGACACTCACAGTTTGGGTCGATGGCACTTTCAGAAATGATGGAATCAGACCAATATCCAGTGAGGCCTCGGTGGTGTGAAGAGGATGCAATGCAAAGGGAAGCAGAATCTGGAAATCAGAACTTTGGGGTCAGGAGGAGGGACACCCAGTCCATTCTCAAGCCCATGTGTGGTAAGATAGCTTGAGCCCAACATTCAATACCATTAAAAGAGGCATGAGACACTACTGAACTCTACACTAATCAATTTTTAAATCAGAATGCAATAGATAATTTCCCAGGAAAATAGAATTTCCACAATAATTCCTTAGAAGAAACCAAAAATCTAAGTAGCCCAGTTTTTCAGAGAAGGGAATAAGTCAAAAAAGAAAACCAGTGCCTTAAACAAAAGAGAAAGCTCACTAACCCCCACAGGTTCCCAGAAGAATTGTGTAAACTTTCAAAGAGCAGAGAAGTTTAATATAATAGTCTTTATATTCTCCCAGAGTATGAAAAGAAAAGGAAAACTTCTCATTTATCTCAGGTGGGTATTACATTAATAACAAAACCTAATAAATATTTCATGCACATTAGTAAACTCTAAGGGCAAATCTCACTTAAGAAGTTCAATACAAAAATCCTAAATAAAATATTAACCAACAAAATGCAACAGTGCATTAAAACAATAGTATGTCATGCTACCAAAGTTGACTCTAGAAAATCAGAAATGGTAAAATATTAGGAAATCTACTGATTATTCCTATTTATTTATCTAAGAAAAAAGTCACACTGATTTTTAGAGGCAAAAAGGATGTCTTATAAACTGTAATCTTAACTTGATTTTTCTTAATTCACACAAAATAGGGCTGGAGATGTAGTTCAGTAGAGAGCAGATACCCACTAGTTCATCCCCCAGTATTGCAAAAGAAAAAATTCAAACAAAATGGAGGTCATTGGAAAATTCTTAAGATATCTATTATGAAAAATATAAGCATATAATAAAAATATACCTATAACAACATATATATCCCTAACTTCATATTATATTCCTTATATAGCCTGTGCTATTTTTTCCCTTGTGTATGTGTTTTATAGTGGTTGAATGAGAAGTGTCCCCCAATGGTGCTGTTTGAGGAAGGTCATAGAAACTTTAGGCAATCGCAGCACTTGGGAGGTGGAGACAAGGGACATCCAGGGCAAGCAGACTATATAGGTGACATGGAATTGGCAAGCTCCAAGTTCAGCAAGAGACCCTGCCTCAAGAAGGAAAATGAAAGCCTCGGTCCAGGATGGAGCCTGGCTGCAGTGGCTGGGAGCAGGCAGGCTGTCTGTGGTGCTCTCTCCTGCCATGACCCACACACAGCATTCTGCCCTTCTCTGGCTTGCTTGCCCATGTTCTGGAGTTGTCAGCTGATCTTACCTTCCGCTCCCTTGAGGGCTAAGCCAATGGGAGGCACTGGTAGGAGATCAGAGATCCAGGGAAGAAAAAGCTGTGAGCGGACCTTCCCTGCTCCTCCTGAGAGGACAGGGGCTCCACCACATTCCTCATCTCACAGGCAGGCCCGTTCTAGACTGAGCAGCCTCCTCTTTCTTGTAACTAACATGTGCAAGTACCAATTTCCTGAATTTAAATGCCTTTCCTGCCCTCCTTATTTAACCATTAATACCATTTGACTTAATCAAAAGACTGTTCTGCCTCTTCTGGAAAATCCCCAGCCACATTACTAACCCCTTCACAGCCCCTAATAAAACCCTAGCCTGTGAAAGTTCATTCTTTGTGTGTGGGAAATCCAGTTTGAATTGCGGGCTGGATTTCCAACTAGCACCGCATGGCCAAGAGTCTGGCTCCTCCCCAAGGAGGAGCAAGCAGCATGGCCTAGGTGCACGATGCTGGGTGGAGCAAGGTGTGCAGTGGCAAGGAGTTGGGGGGCTGAGTCCCCAGGAGCAATCATGAGCCCCCTAACTCCAAGTTCTGTAGAACGGAAGGCACTGCTTCCAAGCTTGGCTCCTTCAGGCCTGCAAGCATCTCTTCTAGTTCCCTTAACCTTGACAGCACTTTCATTGAAGGCTATTGCTTTGAACCATTGGAGTAGAATTCTGTTTCCTAGTAGGAGCCCGGCTATGAGGCCTGAAAATAGACTCGTTATTACAGGTCGTTGGCTTCTCAAGCCGATGGACTAATGAAGGGTACTTTAATAAACACGGGCAAAACAAATGGCCATCTGAGAAAAAGGTAAGCCTTTACTTCCCAGAGTACACCAGAATAAACTCCAAATCAACTTAAAACAAAATAAATTCATAAAAGGTCAGAAGTTGATTAACAAAATGTACTAGTTTGAATGAAAATACGTCCCCTGTAGTCTCATGTATTTGAACTTAGCTGCCAGTGGTGGGGGTTATAGAACAGTTTGTGGAGGTCACGGAGCCTTTAGGATGGGAAGACTTGCTGGAGGTAGGGCTGAGACTTTATAGCCCACTTCCTGTTCTCTCTCTACTGTGTATGGATGAAATGTGATGAGCCAGCTTCCTGTTCCTGGCACCATGCATGCCTTCCCCACCATGTTGGGCTATATCCTTCTGGAACCACAAGCAAAAATAAAACCTTTCCTCCTTATTTTATCATGGCAACAGGGA
This sequence comes from Rhizomys pruinosus, assembly GCA_009823505.1. Taxonomy (NCBI): domain Eukaryota; kingdom Metazoa; phylum Chordata; class Mammalia; order Rodentia; family Spalacidae; genus Rhizomys; species Rhizomys pruinosus. Next base: position 5,052,889 of record VZQC01011341.1, on the reverse strand, counting down.
AGCAAACTAGAACGGTTGTACCCCATTCAGTGGAACATCACTCAACATTTTTAAATGATTGATTAATACACATAGCAAGAGAGAAGAATCTCAAAAACATGTTGAACGATACAAGGTTTACAGATGTGCCATATTACAGAAAATTCTAGAAGAGGTAAACCTAATCTAAAATGGGAAAAAGATCAAAACTTTGATTGTAGGGGGCTGAGATGGAGCTCAGTTGGTAGAATGCTGGCCTAGCACTCACGAAGCCTCAGCTTCCCCTCCCAGCACTGTGTAAAAGAGGTGTGGTAGCTCATAACTGTAATCCCAGGACTCTGAAGCTCCGTGGAGGCAGGAGGATCACAAATCCAAGGATATCATGTTCAAGACCAGCTGGGCTACAAGAGACTCTGCAGAAAATTTAAAAATTAAAGAACAGTGACTATACATGTCTGAGGATAGAACTGGGGTAAACTTTGAATGGGAAGGACCATGAGAGAAAATTCTGGAATGATGGCAGTAATATATCCCAACAGGGGTTTAGGTTGCAAATATTTCTTGAAACTGAACAAAGGTAACCTTGATTTAAGATTCTTCAGTTGTTTTTTGTTTTTTTGTTTTTGTTTTTTTTTTGTTTTTTTGTTTTTTGTCTTTTTGAGACAGGGACTCCCTGTAGCTCCAGCTGGTCTGGACCTCACTATGTAGACCAGGCTGGCATTGAACACACAGAGATCTGCCTGCCTCTGCCTCCCGAGTACTGGGATTAAAGGTGTGCACCATCACAGATGGCCTGATTCTTCCCATTTCTTAAAAAATATTTTATTATTTTTATCTTTAGTGTATGAGTGTATTATCTGCATGTAAGTGCACCCATGTCGTGCAACGCCCTCGGAGGTCAGAAGAGGGTATTGGATTCCCCTAGAACTGGAGCTATGGACTGTTGTTAGCCACAATGTGGGTGCTGGGAATTGAACCTTGGTCCTCTGCAAGAGCAGCCAGTGCTCTTAACCTCTGAGCCAGCTCTCAAGCCCCCGATTCTTCACATTTTATTGTATATAAATTTTTCATCAAAACAAAAAGGTAAACAAATATCACACTTAGTAGCATGTGGGCTCATTGAAGGAAATGTATATCTGCACTTTGGTTCTAAATGTGCCAAAAATAAGACAAATAAAAAGGGATGGACAGATAAATGTGGCAAAGAAGTTCTAACAATAATATCTAGGTGGCAAGCAGAAGTCCTGAGAAAAATCTTTTAATCTTGCTCTGTTTTCTCATTTTTAATTTATTTTTATTGTATGTGTACGAGTGTTTTGCCTGTATGTAAGTGTACACGCATTTTACAATGCTTTCAGCGGCCAAAAGACGGCATCAAATACTTTGGAACTAGAATTATGGATGGGTGCTGGGAACCAAACCCAGGTCCTCTGCAAAAGCAGCCAGTTCTCTTAACTATTGAGCCATGTCTCCAGCCCCTACATTTTTAATTTTCAACAATAACATTTTCAATACCAGAAAAAAAATCCATTATGTATAACATAGATGAAGCTTACAGGCAGTATATTAAGCAAAAATAACCCAGTCACAAAAGGGCAAACACTATCCAAGGCCACTTTTATGTAAGACATAGTGTAGTCAAACTTACAAATGAAAGTTGAGATGGATGCTAGGGATCTGGGGGAGGAGATATTAAGACAGCATTTGACGGTACAGAATGTCAGTTTGGCAAGATGAAAACTGTGGCTGGCTGATGGTAATAGTTGCATAGTAATGTAGATATACTTGTTGCAGTGAACTATGCTTTTAAAGTGGTTCAAATGAGTCAGGCATAGTGGACACATTCTTTGAAAACATTAAGTGCTTTGAGTGGAGGAGGGTCAAGTTAAACACACTCAGAACCCACCTATCTACTTAAGTCTGACAGGAATTGAGGAAGAGCCATGGTGACCCTAGGAGAGATCAAGGGCAACTAGTGGCTAATGTGGAGACGCAGTTTGCTAGGGAAGCTCCGAAAACAAGCACAAAGGAGAATAAGCCTCAAGTACCCTCCCTATGCCTGGCTGTCACAGTCACCATTCTAACGGAGCTCAAGAGAACAAGAGGATTTTTTTTCTCAAAAGATTCTTTGAGAACAAGAGGATTTTAAAGCATTGCTTCCTTCCTCGATGCAGACCAAGGCTCTCCATAGCTGCAAGGAACAAGGCTCAGCCTCTGATAGACTGCGGATACCACTGGGAGCAAAGCTTGATGTTCATCTGGGCCTTTCTTTGTTCCAGTGTCTCAAAAAGCAGTGGCTCCAGGCTGGCACTGCCAGTTCTGAAGCACAAGTAGCAAATCACAAAGATCCAGAAGTACCCAGCAAAGATCCTAGTCCTAACTGGGCTTTTTGAGAAAGTGGCAACAGACTTTTATTTTAAAGCGATGACAATTGCTAGCTGTTTCAAGAAAAACTGTGTTACATTTTAGTGTGTGTGTGTGTGTGTGTGTGTGTGTGTGTGTGTGTGTGTGTGCATGTGTGCTGCAGCACATGTGTAGAAGTTAGGGGACAACTTATAGGAGCCAGTTATTTCTCTAAGGCTTGAACTCAGGTCATCAGGCTTCCCAGAAGGCACCTTTAGCTTCTGAACTATCTTACTGGCCCATTACTTAGCTATTTGAGCTGTGAGGAAGTCATAGTAAAACAGACTCCACTACTGCTAATAAAGTTACACACCTAATCACAAAAATACTAATTGAGCAGTGCCTCTGTTCACTGTGATGAGAACTTTATGCTAAACCCTTAAGCCCACAAAACAATTTCACTATTGAAAAAAAAATCCCATTTTACAAGTGAAAAATCTGGCTCTCAGAGAGTTTAAGTAACTCATAGAACCCTACAAACATAATAGGAGCATATCCTTTTGAGAATTTCACACATGAGTATTATGTTTACATAATTTTTACTCTTCCCTCTCCCCCTCCTGCTCCTCACACATCCCCCAAATCCCTCTCAACTTCTTGACCTCTTTATTGTTACAAACATACATACATACACAAGCATTTATGTAATGCATTGAGTCCACTTACTGGTGTTTGTGGGTACGTGTTTAGGGCTGACCTAATACATTGGATCACCTATCAGGAGTTTGTTCTTGGAGGAAACAGATTCTCCCTTCCTCACCATGCACTGATTGCCTGTATCTCTTCATCTGGGGGAAGGAAAATATTCTTAATCCATCTATCTCACTGTAGAGCCTGCCCTGGCTTCTACAGCATTATCTCCCAGAGAAAAATCTTGATATTTTTATGCCATAATCTCAACTAGGTAACAAACCATATTATACACCTAATCAAAAAGTAAGGGGATTATATACACAAATGCCCAAATACCTGCTGCATTAGGGAAATCATGCACTAGGAGCTTTTAACCTTTTATCTCATCTTTCTCCTTGTATATGGGGAGGAGTGTTTGAGACAGGGTCTCCCTGTAGCCCCAGGTGGCCTGGGGCACTATGTAGACCAGGGGCCTGAATCCCACTGCCTCGGCCTCCTGAGTCCTGGCATTAAAGGCGTGTGCCACCACACCAGGCACCTTTTTCTTGATATTACAGTTATATTGCTTTATTCTTACTTCAACCTTAAACAGAAATAGTCTCAATATAGTAATCTGAATGTTATTGATCATCCATCAACATATTTACTGATTTTACTTAAACTACATTAGAAATAATTACGTGTCTTTTGCATGTATGTGGTGTATTTATGCATGTTTGAATTTGTGTGGATGCACGTGTGTGCTCATGTATATATGAAGGTCCAAAGTTGACACTGGTGGTCTTCCTCAACGCATCCAGCTTTATTGAGACAGTATCTCTCGAACCTGGAGCTTGCTATTTCCAGGTAGTCTATTATCATCTTGACCCCAGGAATCCCCTCTCTGCTTCCCAAATGCTGGCCACCATGTCTGCCTGGCTTTTAGATGGGTTCTGGAGATCAGAGCTTGGGTTTCCACACTTATTCAGGAGGTGAGCCGTCTCCCAGTCCAGAAATGTCCTTGTGTGTGCAATATGTCTCCCTTTGCACTGGAATTTTCCCCAGGTGTTGTTTCTTTCTATGGCAGCAGTAAGTTAGCCAGTTGGCTAAATATTTTTATGGGCATATATTATTATACATAATAATGGGTTTCTTTCTAATGTGTGCTTAATGTATTTCTATCATATTGACTCAGCCAGTTGTATTGGCCTATGTGCATTGCACAAAGGTTTCATAATATTTTCTCATTTTTCTTTTTTTTAAGCAGCTTGCTTTAAAATGCTTTATTATATCTATTTTTTGGTGATGAACATGATTAACTATCTGGTCTGCTTACCATAAAACACCAAATTTTCCAGTTTTCACAAAACCACGTACTGATATTTAACACATAAACTGGAACTAGCTAGACCTTCATTTCTTTATAGAACAGGCAGCTGCCTAGCTGCACAGTAATCAAGACAGCTTTCACTACAGTCCTTCAGCCACTAACCTGCAGAGAGATGAACTGCACAGGACTTTCTGAGGTAACTACAGATGGGTAACTAGGAAGGGAAAGCATATATCAAGATATATCAAGGCCATTACCTAAAACTCAACCTGGCTCCAGAGCCTGGGCTAATAAAATCTACAGTTGCATTCACATCTTCCTAATCCACCAGAAACTACACACACCTGAGCAAAGTTACTTCAGTATTAACCCCACCCCAGTTGGCTAGTTAGGGTCTTCACAGAAACCTTTGTAACTAAGTGATTGTTTTTCTAATGCACACCTTAAAATGGTATAATTCACCTTAACAACTGAAAAGCGGGAGTGACATTTGTCATGGTTTAACAGAAAGCGAGCCTGAGTTTTTCACTGGAAATGAGGGTTCTACAAAACTATGCTTTGAAAACAGAATGTATAAAGGATAATTTTCTAAATAAGCATAAATTTAACATAGCATGTGTTTAAGTCCAAGGCCAGCAGCCTTGATTTACTACGAAATGAACTGCTTTATTTGGTTAAAAGACATTTCACAGCTGCTACAACGTGCCAGGCACTGATGCCAAACGTATCCAGCAATTCACTGCTTTTCCCACTCCGAGGCACTTCTGTCACTGCAAGCTGCTGCACCAGGATAGCAGGCTCTTTGGAGAGCGCTGTGCACACAGCTTCTCCGATGCCACCCTCTCGGTAGTGATCTTCCACAGTGACAACACGGCCACCTGTGGCTTTCGCACTGTTAATGATAGTGGCAGCATGTTGGTAGCCTGCTTCATTAAAGAAAGCCTGTGCTAGAGTTTCGTGAACTCACCCCGCCCATCGAGCAAGGAAGGCTAGTTTCACTTTACTTCCTCCACGTAAGATAAGCTCAGGATGTTCCAGCCCACAGGACATTCCAGGCTTATCTTCATCCTGCCCTTCCCCTCCTTACTTCCTCCTCGTAAGATAAACAGGATGCTCATTAACCACAGGATGTTCGAGCCCACGCTTTTGGTATGCAAATGAGGCATTGGATGGTGCACCAATCCAGAGCATGCACAAGCCCTCTAGACTGCTATATAAGCAGTGCTTCTGCCCCATTTCGGGGTCCTTCTCACAAGAGAGCTGTACACAATAAAGTTTGCTGCAGAAGAATCCTGTTGTCTACGTGAAGTTCTTGCCAGCAAGACTGCTGCGCGCGACAGCAGCATCCAGAGGTTTGATAGTGAAGGGGTCAATGACCCGAACAGGAATGCCTTGCTGAGTGAGAAAGCTCGTCAGCAGCTATTAAGGCTTCAAGGAGAGTAACTCCAGCACCAATCACTGTAATCTTGTCAGCAGCAGTGTGTCGGATCATCTTTGCCTGTCCAATCTCAAACGGTTCTTGTGGAGTATAAATGGCTGCAGTTGGGGGCCAACTGGTCCGAATGAAGCACTGGGTGTTAGCTGCCAGGTAGACAGCATGCTCTGTGGAGATGGCATCACTTGGGTAGAAAACAGTGCAATTGGGGATGCTTCAAAACATGGCTAGGTCCTCCAGGGCCATCTGAGAAGGTACATCTTCTCCCACGGACACCCCACAGTGGGAACCAATCAGGTTGATGTTGGCTTGCAAGATGGCTCCCATTCGGATCTGGGCAAAGGCTCAGGTCAAGAAAGCAGCAAAGGTGCTGACAAAAGCAACAGTCCAACCCCATGTGGCACAGCCCAGTGCCACGTTTACCATATTCTGTTCGGCAATGAAACACTCTATGAAGCGCTCAGGGTGTTCTTTCTTGAAGAGTTCAGAAAAGGTTGAAATCTTCCCCCATTGAGAACGATCACTCTGTCATGAGCATGGCCCAGTTTCACAAGAGCCCAACCGCAAGCTTCTCCAGTGGCTATGTGGTCACCCAGTTTGTAGTCGGGAGGAGAGGTCATTTTGACAGGAGTGATGCTGATCTGAGGTGCGTCTTCAACCGGGGATGTAGGAGTGAGATTTCTATTTGTCAGTATCTGGCTCTCAATGAATTGGACAATTGCATCGGCTCTGTCTTTCGGCACAGGCTTTCCATGCCGGTTCTCTGCAACCTTGACATTCGGAATCCCTCGGCCCTTGAAAGTCTTGGCAATGATGGCGGTTGGTCTGTTCTTGACTTTCCTGGCTTCCCAGAAGGCCAGGCACAGAGACTCCACGTCGTGGCCGTCCAAGGAGTAGGTGTTCCACCCGAAAACTTGGCAGCGCTTCTCGTAGATGTCAGTGCAGTGCTGGAGGGGCACAGGACCGCTCTGTCCCAGGCGATTCACGTCAAAGATGGCCACCAGGTTGTCCAGGCTGTAGTGGGAAGCAAAGGCCAAGGCCTCCCAGACAGAGCCCTCTGAGCACTCGCCATCGCCCAGGAGGCAGAACACGCGGTAGCTGGCCTTGTCGAAGTACTTGCTGGAATAAGCCATCCCGCAGCACCCGGGCCCTGACCCAGCGACCCCGTGGCCACGTCCACGAATGACAGCCGAGGGGTGGGATGACCCTCCAGGTCTCAGTGTGCACCTTTCTCAAGCTCAGCAAGTCGGACTGGCACAGAGCACCCAGCTCCGCCCACACTGCATACAGGACCTGTGCTGCATGGCCCTTGGAGAAGACAAAATGGTCATTATCTGGGTGCCCTGGCTCTGCCTGCTTGTACCTCATGGTGTGGAAGAACAGCACGGCCATGATCTCTGCAGCACTGCAGCAGGACGTGGGATGCCCGGAGCTGGAGGCGCACATGTCCCTGATGCAGTGGATCCGCAGTCGGTTGGCCACGTCCTGCAGTGCCTGCGAGATCTCGGCATCTGGCTTGGCATCTGCCCATGGCTGCCAAGGGCTGGATCCGCAGTCGGTTGGCCACGTCCTGCAGTGCCTGTGAGATCTCGGCATCTGGCTTGGCATTGCTGCCCATGGCTGCCAAGGGCTGTTGGGGTTGCCACCAAGCAATAGCCACAGGCCAACGCCAGGCACTTCTGGTGAGGACCCACTGGGGGACCGTTGAGAAGGCACTGCGCATGCGCCACTGTATCTCCAGGTTAGGAACTTTTTCGTTTAATTAAAAAGAATTATCAGTGTGTAGGCACGCTTGTCACAGAGGTCAGAGGACAACTTTATGGAGTCAGTTCTCTCCTCCCAACTTTACAGAGGTCACCAGGCTTGCACTGCAAGTGCTTTTTTTTTTTTTTTTTTTTTTTTTTTTATTTCCGTACGTGTATGAATGTATTGTGTGCATGCAAGTCTGTGCACCCGTGACGTGCAATGCCGCGGAGGTCAGAAGAGGGCGTCGGACTCCCCTGGAACTGGAGTTCTCCTGGAATTGGAGTTTCAGACGGCTCTCGGCCGCCATGTGGGTGCTGGGGATCGAACCCGGGTCCTCTGCAAGAGCGGTCGGCGCTCTTAACCGCTAGGCCATCGCTCCAGCCCAGCACTGCAAGTGCTTTAACCAGCTGGGCCATCTCACCAGCTCTCTAAGAACATTTTCAGGAACATACTGTACTTTACCGTGTTCCTCCCCTACTCCACCTAACGGTTCTCTTCCCCCTTTGCCCCATTAGTCCCCTCTGTCTGGGACACAGGCAGGCACAAATTTTCCACCTTAGACCTCTGATCTATCTCCCTAAGCCAAACTTGCTAAATACTCTAGCACAGATTGCTAAGCACCCCTCAGATAGTCCCAACCCCCTATCTTCCTTGGCTCTCCTTCTGCTGGACAGACCTCCCCACCTAGGACTTGGAACAAAAAGTAACCAAGCTACATCAACAATATAAACATACCAAAATTCAATTAAACAAAAGCCAAATAGAAGTACCTACTGGTCAAATAACCAACAAAGAACATCCATATGCCCAAACAGCAGCACAAAAACACAAATAATATGGAAAAAAAAAAAGAATATGTCCGGCAAAACCCCTCCTCCAGAAGTGCACTACAATGAGAACCATTCTGACAAACAGCTGGACTCAGAAATTGAAAGAACAATTAGAAACATGATCAAAGAACTTAAAGAAAACACAAACAACTCAAAGAACTTCTGATTCAACTCAGGAATATATAAATATGCAGCTTAATGAAATATCCAAAACAATTCATGACTTGAAAACTGAATTCACAAAAGAGATAGAGATTGTGAGGGAAAAAAAAGAATTCACTTTCTATTCAGGATTGTATACAAGCTTTTCTAAAATTGATCACATTCTGGGACACAAAACAAAAGTCAACAAATTTTTAAAAATTGAAATAATTCCAATGATTATACTAGACTACAGTACAATAAAGCTTATAAGCAACCTCAAAAGAAGCTCAAGAAACCACACAAACTCATGGAGATTAAATAATACACCCCTGAATGATCAAAGAATAAGAAAGAAATAAAAGTATTCCTGGAACTAAATGAAAATGAGAATACAATGGAATAAAACCTCTGAGACACCTTAAAAGTAGTCCTAAGAGGTAGCCCTAAGGGGAAAATTTATAGCCCTTAGTGCCTACATTAAAAAAATTAGAAAAGAACACATGTAAAAGAAGTAACAGCACAACTCAAGACTCTGGAAAGGCAAGAACAAATGAAGCCCATACTAAGTAGATGACAAGAAATAAAATTCAGAAGAGAAGTTAATGAAATAGAAACAAAATAATACAATAAAATCGATTACTCTTATAAAATTAAAAGGGAAAAATGTGAATTCAGAAATACGATTTGGGAATAACATACAGTTTATTTTCAGATGACATAATTTTAGTTTATGTGTGACATATGTATATGCATATTTTGAAGCAATACAAATCAGAGGGAACAACAACAAAAGAACTGGGACAAAGAACTTACCGAAACAGTAAAGTTCTCCCCAAAACAATAATCTTCTGCATAGAAAAACTTTAAAAAGACTCAGAAAAAGATAGCAAGACATATAGGGCAGAATGCATGAACTCAGGTAGGGTGGGGGGCATGGAAAGGGGAATGAGTCTAAACTGGACAGAGAAATGACATATGAAATGCACAAAACTTCAATGAAAAAAAAAATCAATTACTTGGCCAGGCATGGTGGCACATGCCTTTAATCCTAGCACTCGGGAGGCAGAGGCAGGCAGAGTTCAAAGCCATCCTGGTCAACATAGAGAGTTCCAAGCCAGCTGGGACTAAAGGGAGACCCTGTCTCAAAAATATAAAAAAAAAAAAAATCAATTACTCTAAGGGCTGGTTTTTTTGAAAGGTTAACAATATAAATAGAACCTTGACCCAGCTAACCAAAAGAAAGGAGTGAATCCAAATTAAGAAAATCTGAGATAAAATGGGAAGCAGCACAACAGACACCAAAAAAATCCAGAACACTGTAAGAAAATACTTTAAAAATCTATACTCCAAGCCAGGCGTGGTGGTGGACGCCTGTAATCCCAGCACTTGGGAGGCAGAAGCAGGCAGATCTCTGTGAGTTCAAGGCCAGCCTGGTCTATATAGCAAGTTCCAGGACAGCTGTGACTACAGGGAGATCCTGTCTCAAAAAGACCAAAAAAAAAAAAAAAAAATCTATACTCCATTAAATTTTAAAACCTAAAAGAAATGGATGAATTTCTAGAGTCATGGACACCATCAAAGTTAAACCAAGAAGAGGTCAACTCAAATAGACCCATAACGAAGGAGGAAATTGAAACAGTCACACAAAATCTCCCAACTAAAAAAAGTACAGGCCCAGATGGCTTCAGGGCAGAATTCTACCAGACCTTGAAAGAAGATCTACAACTAATACTACTCAAACTATTCAAAAAGATAGAAATAGAGGGCTGGAGAGTGGCTCAGTGGTTAAGAGCATTGGTTGTTCTTATAGAAGACCCGGATTAAAAATCCCAGCACCCACATGGCAGCTAACAACTGTCTGTAACTCCATTTCCAGGGAATCTTAACACCCTCTCTGTCCTCCTCAGGCATTGTATTACATGGGTGAACTTAAACATATGCAGACATAACACTCATACACATGAAATCAAAATAAAGGAAAGAAAAATGTTAAAAAATATTTTTTTAAAAAAAGAAATAGAAGAACTTCCAAACTCCTTCTATGAAGCCAGGCTCACATTAATACAAAAACCAGGTAAAGATACAACAAAGAAAACTAAAGGTCCATATTCTTTTTTTGTTTTTTTTTTTATCTTTTGAACAGGGCCTCTCTTTAGTCCCAGCTGGCCTGGAGCTCACTATGTAGACCACGCTTGTCTTTAACTCACAGAGATCCGCCTGCCTCTGCCTCCCGAGTGCTGGGATTAAAGGCATGCAACACCATGCCCAGCTTAAAGTACATATCCTTAATGAACATAGATGCAAAGATATTCAACAAAATACTTCAAAACCACATACAGATGTACATCAAAAAGATCATCCACCACAATTGGGTAGGTTTTATTCCAAAGATGCAGTAATGGTTCAATATACACAAGCCAATAAAACAACTAAGGAAGGGAAGAGGAAACCCACTGAGTGGTAGAAAATCTTTACCAGTTACACATCTGACAGAGGATAATATCCAGAATATACAAAGAATTCAAAAAAGTAAAGTAGCAAGAAAATAAATGACCCAATAAAAAAATGGGCTACAGATATGAACAGAAAATTCTCAAATGAAGAAATAAAAATGGCTAAGAAACACCTTAAAAACTACTCAACATCCTTAGTAATTCCAGAAATGCAGATAAAAACCACTTTAAGATTCCATCTTACCCCAATCAGACTAGCTAAGTTCACAAAAAACAAAAGACACAAGATGCTGGAGATGGTATGGAGAAAGGGTTACTCATTCACTGTTGGTGGAAACGCAGACTACTGCAGCCACTATGGAAGGCTACAGTGTAGGGTACTCTCAAAAGACTAAAAATGAACCTAAACTAAAAATGTGACCCAATTATACCACTCTTTGGCACATACCCAAAGAACTCATCATACAGTAAAGATATCTATACATCCATATTTGTTGTGAAGAAACAACATAAATGTCTCACAACTGAAAAATGAATAATGAAAATGTGGTACATCTCCACAGTGGAATTCTACTCAGCAGTAAGAAAAGATGAAATTATGAAATTCACAAGTAAATGGATGGAACTAGAGAGTTTTAGTCTAAGTGAAATAACACAAAGGCAGAAAACAAAGCAACATATGTTCTCCCTCACTTGTGGACTCCAGCACCCATGTGTATATATCATTATGTAACACCAGGAGCCAAGAAATTGGAAAGGATACATGAAGGTAAAGGAAAAGAAAGAACCCAAAGGAGGAGGACAGTAAAGAACAGATGTACTAGAGGGGAGGTAAGAAGAGGGGGGGTGTTGGAATTGGGAGGAAAGAAGGGACATAAGGGGGACTTGGTGGGAGGTGGGGGATAACAGGAGGGGCGGAGGATGATTAAGATGCTGGGGCTGGGGAAGGAGGAGGGAGGTGGGAAGGGAAGAAGAAAGAATAGAGATGATTTGGACCTTGGATGGCTAGGGAACCCAGAGTGCAATGTGATGCTCCCAAGACCTCATGAGAAATTCACATACACTGTCTGAACATTAGTGCACCAGTGGTGTGACTGGGGGCTGTGTGGCAGGGAACAAAGTGCAAGACAGAATTGTTGGTAAGAGTGATCCTAGTGGCTCTTACCAACCTTTGAGTAGTCTCTCAAAACAATGTAGGCCACCTCCAAAGCTCTTGATTATCTACCAGAAATAGAAAATAAGACCCAACTGCTCAGGACAGGACATGCTTCAGGGATGGGACTTAGAGAAATGGAGCAGGGACTGACCTGGAAGCCTTCCCTCTCAAGTTTAGCACTCATAATGTTAGATAATGTGCACATGGCTAAAGGAGAAAAATCAATCAATGGTACAACCCAGCCCTAAAGCCTAACAACCATAATGAGCTGGACAGAAAACTACCTCTATTAGTGCAGTAGTGGCACTGTTACCTGGGGGATAATCAACAGCTATCTAATTGGATTTGGAGCCCTCTCAATGGGAGTGAACTCATGAGAGCCACTGTAATTTAATTGCCACCTATTGGTGTCGTATCTCTAGACAAATGAAATTTCATATCATATGTTAAGTATGGAATCTTATATTTACGACTGCAAGCTTTCACATGTGAACTTGTTTGTGCCAATGTTGGCATCAGGCTCAGGACCCATGCCAACTCAGACAAGGTCTCAGAGTGGAGCAAGAGAAATGGGTCAGGGACTGGCCCTGGACTGAGAACTACAAGAGACTGATTACTGCTGGGTGTGGAAGAGTATGCCTTACCTAAGATTTCCAAATGTGCTGATTTGACTCCAGTGGATCTATTTGCACAGAAGGACATCTGGGTTCAAGGGTTTGACTGGAGAGGGCTTAGCTCTGATACTGTAATGCATGAGTTTTGATGGGAGTTGGGGTATGGGGGGATTGGGGTTGATTGGGAACCCTTGTATGAGATGTACAAAATTTTTAAAAATGTTGCTGAATTACACACACAAAAAGTTAAGGCCAGCCTGGACAATTTTAGAAGACTGTATTACAAATAAATACATAAATAAATAAATAAATAAATAAATAAATAAATAAATTCTAAGTAATATTATTACATAATAGTATTTCAACATGGACAGATAGGGCAGCACACACATTTCAAAGCTACAATTTAGGGACTGGAGAGATGACTCAGTGGTTAGGAGCACTGATTGCTCTTGCAGAGGACCAGGGTTCGATTCTCAGCACCCACATGACAGCTAACAACCATCCATAGCTCCAATTCCAGGGGATCTGACACCCTCTTCTGATCTCCACAGGCATTGCACAACATGGGTTCATGTACACACATGCCAGCAATCACTCATACACATAAAAACTAAGATTTATCAGAAGACTTTATCTTGAATTTGGGGGAGAGATGTGATAATTAATCTTCATTGTCTACTTAGTGGCTTTATAATCACCATGTAAAGTCACTTCTTAATGTATTAATGCAGACATTCTCAGAAATGTTTATTGAGGAGGAAAGACTCACCCTGAATGTGGGCACCATTGTCTGATGGGCTACAGTCCCAGACTGAGTAAAAAGGAGAAAATAAGCTAAGCACCAGAATTCATTCACCTCTCTGCTTCCTGACCGAGAATTCACTGTGAATGGTCTTCTTACTTCTGCCACCATGACTTCCCATCATGCTGCACTGTAGCCCCTCAAACCATAAGCCATTAAACCTGCCCTTCCCTAAACTGATTCTCGTTAGGTTTTTTTTTTTTTTTATTAAAGCAATGAGGAAAATAACTAATACAGAAAATTGCTACCAACAGTGGGATTGCTGTTGCAATAAAACCTGATCATGTGGTTTATAGACTTTTGGAAATGGTTTATTGGGAGTTTGTAGCTCTGGGCCAGAAAAACCCTATAATGTTGTGAAAACTTTAAAAAGCCATTTTGGTGAATATTCAAAGACCAGAATGCTGACAGAAATGCAGACAGTAGCAGTCTGGCTCATGAGGTTTCAGAGGGGAACAAGGACTCCATGAGAAACGAGACTGGTGGCCATTCATGTTATATTCTGGAAAAGAATTCGGTTTCATTCTGCCCGTGTTCTAAGAATAATTTCAGTGGGACTGAATTCAAATGTAATGGACTACTATTTTGGCAGAGGAAATTTTAAGACCGCATAGCATTCAGACTAGCATGAATACTGCTCATTGTTCATCTTGAAATCTATAATGAGAGAGATCAGAAAGGTGAAAACTATTCAGTTTGGTGAGGAAAGGAGTGTGAGGGATCTTACAGTTGTGGATAAGACTAGTGTAAAAGTAGCTGTAACTGTTAAAGTTACTAGCACTTTCTAGTTCGCTTTTCCATTGCTGTGACAAAACACTCTGACCAATTCCAACTTGGGGAAGAAAGGGTTTATTTGGCTCACATCTCCTGGCTCACACACAGTTCATTGCTGAGGAATCCACCATAGGAACTCCGGACAGGAACCTGGAGACAGAAGCTGAAGCACAAGCCAGGGAGGAATGCTTCTTACTGGCTTGCTCTTCTGGCCCATGCCCAGCCTACTTTCTTACACTGTAAATAACAACCTTCCCAGGGATGACACCACCCATAGTGGGTTGGGTCCTCCCACATTGTTCAACAATCAAGACAATACTTCACACCCATGGCAACAAGCCAATCCAATGGAGCCAATTCCCCAATTGAGGCTCCCTCAACCCAGGTACGTCAAGTTGACACTAAAGCTGTCCAGCACAAGCACCATTAAAAAGAAGCTCAGTGCTCTGCACTAGAACAATGAGAAAGGTACACTGAAGGTTAGACTCTGCCCATCAAAAGGCTCCAACTTAGGAAAGTGAAACCTCATTTGAAACAGGTGAGCCTCAACTAAGAATGCTACTGAAGGGGTTCCCTTCTTTAAGAAGCATTTTCTCAGACTCACCATCAGTGGCACACAGAAGCTTAGGTAACTCTGGTCCAAGGGAGCCACGCTACATCTCAAGCTGGCAGCAGGACTTGGCAGCAGCATCTGCCTAGTACTGGTTTTGCAGTCACAAGAGATTCAAGAATGAAGGGGTGATGGAGGTTTGTGCCCAAATTTCAGAAAGCCTCTGAAGCCCGGAAACATGTGGTAGACTTGGCTTCTCTGAGAAATTGTTGCACATAGTTGTAAAGGTGAAGCTTACGTTGTTTTTGTTTGGCATTTTGTCACAGCAATGAGAAAAGTACTAATACAGAAAATTAGCAGCAGAAGTAGGATGGTTGTAGGGTACTGGGGTAAGTGAAAAGGAGAAAGAGACCTGAGGATTAGACTTCATCTGTCTCTGCTTCTGGACTGAGATTGTATTGTGCATGGTCTTCTCTCACATCTGCTTACCATGCCTTTCTCACAGTGCTGCACTGAAGCTCCTCAAACTATGAGCCAAGTCAAACCCTTCCCTAAGTTTCTTCCTGTCAGATACTTTGGTCACAGAAACTAGGAAAGTAACAAAAAAAAAAAAAAAAAAAGAAGAAGTCGGGCATGGTGGAGCACACCTTTAATCCTGCACTCGGGAGGCAGAGGCAGGTGGATCTCTGTAAGTTCAAGGCCAGCCTGCAGCCTGGTCTACAAGTGAGTTCCAAAACAGCTGGGATTACAGGGAGACCCTGTCTCGAAAAGACCAAAAAAAAAAAGAAAGTAACTAATACAAGGGGCTTTCTATTAACATTTTTTAATCTCCTGGATTTTAAGTAGCCCATTTATTAGTATATGAACACCCATGTATTAATAATAAAATCACATACAACAGCCAAGTGGAATTTAAGAAACTTTCTCTTAATAAACTTGCCATGCAATTTTTCACATCGTGAAAATGAGGGCACTCCACACCTCTTGAAGCATTTGAGCTAAAAGTCAACCCCGCTGAAATACTGATTTCAGAGATGGATTAACTAGTAAGTGCATATGGATTGATCAATGATTCTTTTTATGCACTGTGTCTTCATTTCATGGAGGTTTATTAAGAAAATATCTGGCCAGGAAGGCAGTTAAGCCTGCTGAGTGGCAGGGAAAATGACAATATGATGAAATCTTCCCCAGATCTCTAAGCTAGAGGGAGAATACTGAGAAGATAAGCACAAGGAAAGAACTTACCATTGAATTTGGATTTTCAATGTAATTTGTTGAGGTACAGAAAACACCCCAATATATGGTTCTCTCAAATAATATTTTAAGTTAAAGGCACATATAGGGTGCTTCAAATGCGCGAAGGCATCTCATGTGTACCTGTCAGTGTGAGGTGCCACCTAAAAATCAATTAGCTTTGGTCCCTTGCCTAAGTTTTCATGAACTAAATTCACATCTATGAGGTGGAAGACCAAAAATGCAATCTTATTTGCATGCATTTAGTCACAGCCATTGTCCCTCTTGTAAGCTGCATTCAATTCCCAAAGATAATCATTTACCATTGTTAGAGCTTTGGGTCCACTCATTCGCCTAAGGCTATTTCCCACCCTTAAAATTATCACAGTCCCGGGAGCTGGAGAGATGGCTCAGCAGTTAAGAGCGCCGACTGCTCTTGCAGAGGACCCAGGTTCGATCCCCAGCACCCACATAGCAGCTGAGAACCATCTTTAACTCCATTTCCAGGGGAATCTGATACCCTCTTCTGACCTCCACGGCATTGCACGACATGGGTGCACAGACCTACATGCAGACAGTACACTCATCCACATAAAAAAATAATAAATAAATGGTAAATCACGTTCCTGTGATTGCTCATTCCCATGTTAATAAAATTGATTGTCTTCTTCTCTTATTAATCTGTTCAATGTCAGTTCAGCTCAGAAATTAGATGACATCTCCTTCATCCCTGAAAATTCATACATTGTCAAAATTAACAAATGTCTAGTATCTTCTAGAGCATTTAATGAGAAGGATTTATGAAAATAATAAATGGGGATAGAGAGAAAGGGTTACAGGGAGAGTACAAAGCAGCAGCCCTCTAAATGGAGACAAAATCATCTGAGGTTCATGTCAGGTTCCTCAACCTCAGGATTGAGGGTGCCCACTGACACCTCCAGCACATCCAGTCATCTGAGGGGACACCTGCAATTCTGTACCATCCTGATGGCATTCCTTCCCCAGGTGGTCCACCTACAGATGTACCACTGGGAAGTTGGAGCTAAGGAGATTGATCCCTCTGCCCTAAACTGACACTGAGTCTGGAAGAAATGATTAGTAACTTCCAGAAGAGAGAATCAAAGGAAATTGGTTCTCAGACTTCTCAGCTGTGATGGGACTCTGGAACAAGGACTTATTTCCCTAGGACAAAGGAAGTACTTCCCTAGGACAAAGGCAACTAGAGGATGTCCTAGAGGTTCATGAGCCCAGCACTTGCCTGTCACATGTCCTCATCAGTCCTCATCAGTCCTCATCAGCATTTCCTGTCACTAGCCCAAGCCTTAGAACTTTGCTCCTGTCTGTTTAAATTAACTTGGAATGAGGACACTCATTAGAAGATGCCACGAATGTTGGAGATGAAGGCACTGGGGGTGTAGCCGCCTCACCCATCCACCCACGAATCTTAAAATGACAAGAGACTTGTTTTATTTTCACATTAGTCAGTCCTTCTAATTCGGCTGAAAGTTATCCAAAATTTTTAATCCCAAGTTAAAAGCTTCACAGGTAAAAGTTTATAATTACCCTGACATTTTAGAAAATGGCATGAAAGTGATTGCTGAGGGGCTAGGGAGGTGAAAGAAAAAGAGTGGGGAATGAAAGCTGCCTTGACTGGCAGTCCCTCCCCCATAACAAACATTTAGATCCTGCAGAAAGGACCCACGCTACTAACACACAGCCCCGAACAACACTACCCTTCAGCTCATTTCTACCACTGGTTTTCAAAGTGTGACCATTTGAACTGCAACATCAGCAGCATCTGGAAACGTGTCAGGCAAACACATTCTTCCGGTGTCCGCTTGACTTACCAAGAGGAAAGCTGAGAGTAGCCCAGACATGTGTATCAAGTGATAGTGATACACTTTGCTGGGAATAGAATCACTTGAGGAAGTAAACATAATAGGACTCAGCATTCATTATACCATAACAACCAGCCCAACCTTCTAGAATTCTCTCTGCAGGTGAGAGCACATGATCCTAATGTCTGGAAGGGCCCAACCCGAAGCACACAGTGTTAACTTCTTCAGGAGTCACAGACATAGATGGAAACCAGGAAGTAGTCCAAAGCTCTACAAGACAATGCTTCAAGATGCCACTGGACAAACGTCAGTTGTAGTGTGTGTGTGTGTGTGTGTGTGTGTGTGTGTGCGTGTGTGTGTTATATGTATATGTGGTGCACATGGGTGCACACATATTCAGAGGCAGAACAGGACACCTGAGGTCTTCCTCTATTACTCTGGCTTATTCCCTTGAGGCCAGTTCTCTCACCCAACCAGAAGCTCACCTCTTCAGCTATGTCAGCTGAAGAGTTCTTTGGATCTATCCATCTCCACCCCCCATTTCAGAGGTTACAGACATGTGCATGCATCCATGCCGAGTTTTGGGGGTTTTTTTGGTCTTTTCAAGGCAGGGTCTCCCTGTAGCCCCAGCTGTTCTGGAACTCACTCTGTAGACCAGGCTGGCCTTGAACTCACAAAGATCCACCTGCCTCTGCCTCCAAGTGCTAGGATTAAAGGCGTGCGCCACCACACCCAGCGCTCCATGCCCAGTTTATGGCTGCAGTTTATGGTATTCAAACTCATCCTCATGCTTGCAGAGCAAGCTCTCTTGCCCACTGAACCTCAGCCCTTTGGTGGTACTTAAATCAGTAATTAGAGGTTGGGGATATAACTTAGTGGACAGCACTTGCCTAGTATGTGGAAGGCCCTGAATTCCATCCCAGGAAGGAACAGAGGGAGAAAAGGAGGAAGGAAGGAAAAAAGGAAAGAAGGAAGGAAGGAAGGAAGGAAGGAAGGAAGGAAGGAAGGAAGGAAGGACTTAGCACTTGCAAGATACACAAATGTTAAAACAAGACCAAAAGGGGGTAATATAAAAAATGGAGACTTCCCCAGGGCTAATACACAGATTATTAATCTTTAAAAGGGGACTTTCACCATGTGTGATGGTGCATGCTTGTAATCCCAGCACTAGGGAGGTAGAGGCAAGTGCATCTTGGGCAGGTTCAAGGCCAACCTGATCTATATAGCAAGTTCCAGACCAGCTGGGGCCATAGGGAGACCGTATTTCAAAAAAAAGGAGGGGGGTTCACCAACAATCTCAAAGTCTTTCCCCATCCAAAGAAGTTTCTAATTAAATCCAGATCTCGCTGATAATCAGCCATAAATTATTACAAAATAGACAGATAGCTGTGGGTATTTATTATTGCTCGTGATAATTGTTTATCTTGAGTTAGATCATCACTGAAAGTGGATTAAACTTCTCCCTCATTTCCATCAGTGAGGGGTCCCCAAAGCTCTGAAAACAAACATAAAACACCTATGTTTGGAGCCAGGAAGATAGGATAGTGGGTAAAAAGCCTTCACTTCACAAGCATGAGGAAATGAATTCAAGACCCTGATACCCACATTAAAAAGCTGGACATGGTTGTACAGGCCTGCTATCCCAGACAGGGACTGGTGTGTACCAAGGGCTCACTGGCCAGCCAGGCTAGTTCTGTCAGAGATCCTGTCTCAAGGCACTAAGGTGGAGAGTAACAGAGAAACACACCACATATCCTGCTTTGTCCTCTACATGGGCAATCATGGGCACAGACTTGCACACTCATGTGCATGCAACACACACACAGGAAATAAATAAGCCTTTAACAAACATCCATATTTAATATGTTCCTCTTCCCCACTTGAACTTTGGTACTTTGTATCATTGAAACGTTACCATATATGAGAGAAAAGTAGAGACCATCACCATCCTTAATAAAATAATTCCCAGAGGTTCAGAGAAATTAAATTTCCATGAGCACATACAGCTAACTCTGGACCCTGAGTTTGGCTTTCCCCTAAGGCCCCTGGCATTAAGTACCACTTCAGTAAGTAATACCCAAGATGACTCTTTCTCCTTTAATACACTGACACCTCCCTTCCAGCACTTTCCACTTGTTCCAAAGCACATTCTATTGGTTCCCTGTAGGAATGAAACTTTGCCTGGCTTGAGGCAATAACTTGTAATACCTGTCCAGTAAAACCTCCAAGGAGAGTTATCTGATATCTCTGTGGGCATTCAGTTGCCTCTGTGAGTTATCTGTAGCTCCAGAAGGTTCGGGATATTACAGTATTTTCTTGCTTCACCTATCTCTGCAAAGTTCCAGGACCTCCCTTCCCTTGCTTCGCCTATCTCTGCAAAGTTCCAGGACCAGATAGCCCCTTCCCTTGAGGCATTGAGCAGAATGTCACCTCTAGTTTACCTGATGCACAAACAGGAGCTCTGCAGAGCCCCGTTAGAGCCAATGTGGCTCACTCCTCCTTTCTGCCTGCCCCCCACTTCCTTGCCCAGAACATAGTAACTATTGGTATAAGCACACTGCTGGCATAAATAGAGATTCTATTCTCCCGGACCTTGCCTTCTGAGTCCATGTCTGTATGTCTGTCCTTATCTTTCCTTGTCTTTCTATTCCATCAGGTAACTTTCTTATGGTCCCCTCCCGCCTCCTTGCCAGAGCTAAGCCTAGAGACTGTCGGCCTGCAGACAGGAGACATCCTTGAAGCTCTCAGTCCTGTGAAACCACCAAATCTGGTTCAAGAGAGGGAAGAAGATCATGTGGATAGCAGCCACTCAAGTGACTAAAAGACTATCATATGATTATTAAACTCCTACAGTTCCCTTCTCCACAACCAAAACTGAAAAGGCATGGTTAAGTAATAAGTGAAAAGATTATAAATGGGAAATAAATACACAGAATCTAAAACAGCAGAACAAAAAAATAAATAAGAATGTACAGCTGTAGAAACATTCTGGAATTAAATTATTGCTCTGTCATTTGCTAGCTATATGACTGTGCCTTAATGTCTTCATCTGTAAAATGATAATACAAGTATCATCCCACAATCCCATACATCCAACACATAATTCTGTGTGTGTGTTCACACACATCAAATACTTAAGTTCTAGTGGACCAAGCTAGTGTGCTCTCATTGTTATTAACAACTTCTGTGCTCTTCTGCCCAATATTATAAATTTCTACTACTATCCAATTACCTAGTTGCCTTACTACTAGGTAATTGGCACTAGCATCCACAGATGAGGGATACCATTCATTGTTTGTTTTTCTGGGACTGTGTTACTTCACTTAACATGATATCTTCTAGTTCCATCCATTTACCTGCAAAGTTCATGATGTCATCTTTCTTTACTGCTGCATAGAACTCCATTGTGTAGATGTCATTTTTATAGAAGGTGAATTGGGGCTGGAGAAATGGCTCAGCAGTTAAGAGCACTGACTGCTCTTGCAGAGGACCCGGGTTCAATTCCTAGCACACATATGGCGGCTAAGAACCATCTTGGGCCACAGGTGATGGCACACGCCTTTAATCCCAGCACTGGGGAGGCAGACGCAGATGGAATTTTTGGTATATGGGTGGAGGGTATTTATGCATATTTTAGAGTAATATAAGATAAAAGGAATGAAGAAAAGGCTAGTTTGTCATGACATTGTGTCTGACCACAGTATTTATTTTATGGGAGTGCTTCTTAGTATTTCTTATACAAGGCTGCTTGAACTTTTGTCCAAGCCTTTTCTTAAATATTACACAGTAGTTAAAAGTATCAGTCTGAGAGTTGACCAGAGTCCAAGACAACAGCTCCAGAGAAAGTAGACTGTTTTGCTTCTCGTCCACCTGTGCCCCTTTTCTAAGCCTAGGGAACAATCTGCAGAAGAGGGGGCATGATAGAATGTAAGGGCTGCAATTGGGGTGAACGACGAAACTACAGCAATATAGTCTGGACACTCATCTGATCAACTTGATTGAACATACAAGCCCCCCCAGCTGGATGGTGGGACCCATGGGCTGTGTGGGTTTGGGCACAACTGCTTGCAAATTGATTTTACATAAAGGATGTTTGTACTCATAAATTATTACTTATTGCTAAAAAAAATGAAAAAAAGAAGTAATTTTATTTTTTTAAATTTTTTTTTTAATTTTTTTATTTCTGTATGTGTATGAATGTACTGTCTGCATGCAGGTCTGTGCACCCGTGTCG
The DNA here is from genome assembly GCA_009823505.1 of Rhizomys pruinosus. NCBI lineage: Eukaryota > Metazoa > Chordata > Mammalia > Rodentia > Spalacidae > Rhizomys > Rhizomys pruinosus. The sequence continues at coordinate 5,030,753 of VZQC01011341.1, read as the reverse complement.
TGCAATGCCGCGGAGGTCAGAAGAGGGTCTCGGATTCCCCTGGAACTGGAGTTCTCCTGGAATTGGAGTCTCAGACGGCTCTCGGCCGCCATGTGGGTGCTGGGGATCGAACCCGGGTCCTCTGCAAGAGCGGTCGGCGCTCTTAACCTCTAGGCCATCTCTCCAGCCCAAGAAGTAATTTTAAAAAAAGTATCAGGCTGATGTAACTTAGCCTTTCTGGATGCTTAATGACCACACTTAATGCCCATACCAATTTGGCTGAGGGTCTTTAGGGATAACTTCATTCCTTGCCCTCAGAAGTCAACTAAGTCCGAGGAGACTATGCATGGGGCCATCTCTTGAAATGTCCTGCAAATGTGAGTCACCAGTCTTCCTGTTTATGGAGGTCTTGGAGATCCACTAATGGGACTTCAGCTAGTGTCCAGTCTATAAAGAGGAAAGTCTGCTCATACTTCAAAAAGGGAAGCCTGGTCTAGCAAGACGTGACTTTGTCCTCAAGTGGATGGAACTGGTGATTGAAAAGCCAAAAAGAGCCAGGGGCTCTCCCCCCCCCCAATAAAAAACCCTGAGTGGTCCTTGAGGACCAGATCCTCAACTGACCTTGAGAAAACAAAAACCTTGGTTAATCTGGGCTGTGTGGCCTTAAACATCCAAAAGGAAAATATAACCAGAAATAAATAAATAGTAAGGCCTGAGAAATTGTACTTCAGGTATAAAACTTGTGATCTTTGTAAAAAGACAAAAAGTAAAAAAATAAATAAATAAAAATTAAAAAGAGCACAGTTGTTTTGCCTGTCTTACTGGCAAGTGCAGCTACCCTATGGCTGCCACTGCTGTTGCCATCCTTGAAAGACATGAGACACAGCTTTTCAACCTTCCAATATGAACTGAAGACTCATGTCTCTCCAAAAATCCTCCAAACCTTCAGTGCCAGATGGGGACTTCTGAGACATCGAGCTTGTGGACTGAGCTACTACTGGGGTTTCAGCCTCTTTGAGTATAGACTGCCATCGCTGGACTACCCAGGCTGTATCACAGAGTCCAGTACAGGAAGATCAAGACAGGATGCGGTGTTTACTGGACCTCATTTGGTGACCATGGGAAGGGAAAACCCCGGTGTGGAGCACAAGGACAGAACTGATGGTGGATTGGGCTTGACAAGGAGGAGCCTTCAAACATGACATCTTTCAGCCTAATAAAGAAAAAAATCATAAGCTGAAGATGCTAAAACCCATGATATATGTGTCATGCATATGTGCATATTTTGGAGTGATGCATATTGGAAGGAATAACAACAACAAAAAGACTGGGTCAAAGAACTGACTGAAATGGTGAACTTCTGCTTGAAACAGTAAATTTCTGCACTGAGAATTTTGAGAGAGACTGAGAAAAAGATGAAAAACATGTTTGGCAGAATGCATAGGTAGGGTGGGGGGTAGTAAGGGGGGTATGGGTCTAGATTTGATTTAAAAATTTGTATGAAGGGCTGGAGAGATAGCCTAGCGGTTAAGAGCACTGACTGCTCTTGTAGAGGACCCGGGTTCGATCCCCAGCACCCACATGGCGGCTAAGAACCGTCTGTAACTCCAGTTCCAGGGGAATCTGAGACCCTCTTCTGACTCCGCGGCATTGCACGACACGGGTGCACAAACCTACATGTAGACAGTACATTCATATACATACAAAAATAAATAATAATAAAAAAATTGTATGAAGTGCACAAAGCTTCAATTAAAAATTGGCTTTCTAAAAAAAAAAAAAAANCAGGGAAAACAGCTCTCGCTACTCAGGAGCAGGTAAGCAGGCATTCTTATCAGAACACTGCCTCTTTTAAAAGGGTGAAGTGGGTTTTGATAGCTGTGGAAAGTTTACTGTGTTAGAAGGGACTTTTTTTTTTTTGTCTTTTCGAGACAGGGTCTTCCTGTAGTAGCTCTGGCTGTCCTGGAGCTCACTATTAGACCAGGCTGACCTTGAACTCACAAAGATTCACCTGCCTCTGCCTCCCAAATGCTAGGATTAAAGGCATGTGCCACCACACCCAGCACCTACCACTTTTTTTAAAGAGCAAAATACGGAAATCTAATAGCTTTGCTTATGCATCTTAGATGATCTAAAACTCAAACATGATTTCAATTGAAAGTGTTCTTTATGAAATAAAATGGAGGGCTGCAGAGATGGCTCAGCAGTTGAGAGGACTATCTGCTTTTGCAGAGGACCTGAATTTGATTCCCAGCATCCACATGGTGGCTAACAACTGTCTATAACTCTAATTCCAGGGGATCCGACAAAGTCTTCTGACCTCCATAGGCATTGAATGACCCTGGTGCAGTTACATACATGCAGGCAGTACAGTCATGCACGTACAAAAATAAAAATAATAAATATTGTAAAAAAAGAAATAAAATGGAAGGAATAGCAAAACTATCCTTAAATAATAAAAAAAATGAAAGTTAAAAGTACTTCCAAAGTATATTAATTGAATCCAGACCAGAAATCAATTCAATGCACATTCCTGGGAATTTGCTTTATGGCATTATAAGTATGTGAATTAGCTGTAATATACAAATAATCTGCCTACAGCAGCCAAAGATGAGAAGAAAAAAATGGTAATACATGTGCTTAGCCATGTATTAATGAATGGATATTCAGAGCCAGACAAGGTGGCACACGCCTTTGATCCCAGCACTCGGGAGGCAGAGGCAGGCAGATCTCTGTGAGTTCAAGGCCAGCCTGGTCTACACAGTGAGTTCTAGGCCGGTTGGGCTACCGGGAGATCCTGTCTCAAAAAGACAAAAAAATACATGTTTTTATAATTCAATTGATACTGCACTGAGAAACAATATTGAATTCCATAAAGAAAGCCCTAATTTCATCTCATGTAACTATGATAAACCATGATACATTTGTATAAAAAATAAATATATGTTAGAAAATATTAAACCTTCAAATATTTTAATAATCTCTCAGTTTTGAAAACACTTATAATTTTTCCAACCATTTTTACTTTTCAGTAAACATTTTCCTTTGGGCATCATAGCATAGGAAATGATTTGAATGGATCTGTGCTCATTTTAAAAGAAAACACTGTGCAAGCTTGGGGAATAAGTACCCTGCCCTAGGATGCTGAGCTTAGCAGAGCTAGGGTGTCCTGGCTCCCTATTCTAGTTATCTTTCAATGAGTACTACAATACATGCCCTGAATGAAAAGGGTACCAAAACAAAACAAAACAACAACAACAACAACAACAAAAAAAAACCCACACATTTTACCATGGTAAATCCTCCCTTTAGGACAATATGTGTGCATATTCTCTTTTAATGGGAAAAAAAGTTGTTTGAAAAAAGACAAAAGCAAGTAAAAGGTAATGCCAAAATTAACAATATTTTTATAAGAAAATCTGTAAGAATAAGGATATGCATATCCTTACTTCTCGGTGGGTTGAAATGTATGCCAGTTCCCCCCATCCCAACAACCAATCTCATCTTTTCTTTGTTAACAGAACCAACACTACCCACTTAACCTACTGAATCCTTCTTGAAAACCCAACAAACAACCCTAGTGAGCATTCAAGCAGGCCAAAGAGCCCACAGATGCATTTAGCAATGTTTTCAGTGTCTGTGATATTTTTAATGACTAACTAAAGAATTTTAGTCCCAGATGCACAAAATAAGACTTGATCTGATAAGCTTTTAAATACCTCAAACTAAGAAATTTAAAATAAGCTTCACTGTTTTCTCCACTGACAAAATAGAAAGATTTGATTCTTGTATATTTGCATAACAGTCTACAGTTTGCAAAGTCTTTCTACTTGCATTGTATCTAGCCCTATCTTCCAGCTATTTGGTGAGAAAGCTATTGTTATCGTTCCCAAATCACAGATTTAAAAAATAAAAAACTAAACTCAAACACAGAGAGAGTAACTGACCCAAGATCACAATGAAAGCCACAGGGGGAAGTTCTCATTCACCTATGTCCAAGTGTTGTGTGAGCTTTTCACTTCACCCTCACTGCTTATCCTTTAAAAAGAAGTCTTCTCCCACCCACACACCTCCAGTCCCTTTGGAACTCCGTCTTAGACCTGGAGGAATTTGCTGACCTCTTCCTAATTCCCCTGGGTGGAGACAGGAAGGAAAAGGCCTCTTATGTCCTTCTGTGACAACAAGATTTCTCCCCACGGTGCTGGGCAAGTGTAAAGCTGAGGAAAGGGGTACTTAGGGTGTAAGCGGCCTTTCCAGCTACCTTTAAATCCCTGTGAAACAAAGAGCGTCCTGAAGTAACTCTCACTGAGCCAGAGATGAAACTTGACGGAAAAGAAGTTATGAGCTAGGAAACAAGAAAAATAAAATAATTTGGGTAGATGGAACCTTCTCCTCTGCCCTGAATGTAACCCTCCCCCCCCCACACACACACACATCTCGGGGTCTCCAGACAAGCCACCCATGATGGATAAGAGAAGGAAAGAAACTCACCCGCTGGACTGTGGCTGAGTGAGGTTTGGGACATAGTCGCCACACGCTTCAGCACTGGGGACAGCTCCTCACTGGCCAACTTCAGGTGCGCTTGCTGGCTGTGCGGAGCTGGCGCCTCCTCCCAGGCTGCAGGAGGACTTGATGCCTCTGGCAGCCGGAATCCCAGCTTCTGGGTGCTGCGGGCCACTAGTGGGTCTTTGCGAGCAGCCGGAGGCATTTCAGGCTGCCGCGGCGAGGATCTCGGCTGCACCACGGTGTTGCGAGACCGAGCCAGCGCGGAGGAGACAGAGCCCATCTCAGCGGGCCAAGCCGAGCCCAGGTGAGCGCCCTGGCTCCCCGGAGATCCACACTCCTTGACTGCCAAAGGCTCACTCCCTTCCCACCCCGGGAAGCCCGGGGCGGGCTGCCTCTCCTGATAGCCACACCTAGGCGGAGGAGCAGAGGGCTGCAGGGAAGTCTGCGCTCCCACCCCAACTAGACCAAGAGTAATCTGACTGCTGTCTGCGCCTATCTGACAGTCCAGAGTGGATAGGGACACTGTGGATGGGGGTGTTGGTACAGAGAGTGTACCAGCTCTTTACTGTCGGTTGGGAGAAGGGAGTGGCATTAAACAAGATACTTTTTTCCTCTACTGTCTACACTGTTTCACCTGGGGCCAACAGTTCAGCCCATCCTTTCTGTATTCCTGGCACTTGTGGGCCAGCACGGTCCCCTGAGAAGATGGAGGGCTTAGCAAGGGCAGAGGAGGAGCCAGTATTGTTTTCCTCTTACTCTTCATTTTTTTTTTCTTTATTCTTGTGAATTTCATACAGGTATACAATGAAATGTCATTATATCTACTCTCCACTTCCTCCAACTTCCCTCAGTCCCCTCTTAAAGTCCTCCCAATTTCATCCTTTTTTCTAGTCTACAAAGTCTCGTCAGTGCTGCTCACATGTCTACCAGTGTGGAGCCATTCACTGGAGCCCAGGAATCTTACCGGGGCCCTCTCAAAGCTGTGGCCACTTTGCCTCTAGGCTGTACTTCCTCAAGGAAGCCCTGCTGGGTGCTGTCTGAGCTTAGTTTGGCAATGCACCCTTCTTGGCTCCACTTCTCCAGTGCCCCCTTCTCCCTGGACCGGTTGTGACCACCAAGATTGCCCACCCTTCTTGTTGAGGGTTGAGACTAGAGAGGGAGACAGGATGGAGGAAGAGTCAGCTCAGCTAGTTCTGGCTTGAGAGTGAGCAGGAAGGCACCAGCTGGCCCCGGAGCTCCCAAGACACTAAGCTAGAGCAGCCTGGGGCCCTATTAATAGCCTGCTTTGCTAGCTAGGGTGAGGCCACTGGCTCCATCCTCCTCTGTGAGCAGTGAGAAGACGGCTAATTTGGAAGGCAGAAATATAAAGGGCAGCCTGAATTGATGTTTCAGTTAAAAAGAATTGCCCAGAAAGGTTTTAGGTGCTGCCCAAGGTCACACAGCCAGTTAGAGATGGAACTGGGTTTGGTGTGAGTCCTGTTTCTAGATCCAGTTTCCTATCCACTACCCATTCTGCTCCTCTTTCAGAGGATTTCAGCCATTGATATGTGAACCAGAGCAACTGCAACACACAGCACATCTGAAGTTACATACAGTATGGGGGGAGAGAGTGACTGCCCCTCTCTAGGCAGACTCTGACCCTCTTTATGACACTATGCTCTTGACAGTCATGTGTAAAATGCTATGATCACCAGAAAGTGTAAGATAATACCATCATCTAGATGTATCCCAGAAGGGATTGAATCAAAAAATACTAAAATAGAGGGGAAAAGAGAAAAAGATTTTAGAATCTTCAGCTGGCATTTAGAGCAAAGGCAAGTCAGCGGATCGGCCAGGATGGGACAGCTGTGGGGCAACGTGGGCCTTGTTTCCCATCAGGAAGGATTAGCGGAGTGCCTTCTCACTCAGCCAACCTCAGGGACATGCCAAAGGTACAGCAAGGCACAACCGCAGGAGACATGGATGTGTGTATATACAAGTCCAGGAGCTGGAATGAACAGGGAATTGGCTCAGCTGGGTGTGGCTATAGAGGCTGAAAGGTCCCACAGTCTGTATTAGCAAACTGAAGGCCCAGAAGAGGTTATTTGTAGTTCCAGTCTACTTCCAGAGTTCTGAGAAACAGCAGAGCTGATGGAGTAAACTCTAGTCTGGACAGAAGACAGGAGAGAACCAGTATCCCTGCTTGAAAACAGACAGGAATTCCCCTGCACCTTTTTTTTTTTTTTTTTTTTTTTTGGTCTTTTTGAGACAGGGTCTTTCTGTAGCCCCAGCTGTCCTGGAACTCACTCTGTAGACCAGGCGGCCTTGAACTCACAAAGATCCGCCTGCCTCTGCCTCCTGAGTGCTAAGATTAAAGGCATGCGCCACCACACCTGGCTTCCCCTGCACCTTTTTGATCCATTCAGCCTCCAATGCTAGAATGAGGCCCAACCTTTCCAGGGAGGGCAATCTGCTTCAATCAGCCCACCAGTTCAAAGGTAATCACTTCCTCACAGACACTCCTAGAATCACATTTAACCAAGTATCTGAGTACCCCATGGCCCAGTCAACACATAAAACTAACCCTGCCATTGTGGCTACACTAGTTTTTTGTTTTTGTTTTTGTTTTTGTTTTTCTGAATGTCTTCTTGTTTTTTTCCTTGCCTCACTCTGGAAAACACCTCTGGAAGAAGAGATCTCCCACACAGACCTTTCTTTTTTTTATTTATTTTTTTTATTTTTGTATGTGTATGAGTGTACTGTCTGCATGTAGGTCTGTGCACCCGTGTCGTGCAATGCCACGGAGGTCAGAAGAGGGTCTTGGATTCCCCTGGAACTGGAGTTCTCCTGGAATTGGAGTTACAGACGGTTCTTAGCTGCCATGTGGGTGCTGGGGATCGAACCGGGTCCTCTGCAAGAGCAGTCGGTGCTCTTAACCGCTAGGCTATCTCTCCAGCCCCCACACAGACCTTTCTTATTCTGGCATTTGACTTGGTATTTGAACTACACATAGGCAACTTAATTGCTGTGGTTTAAACATGGGTCGTCTACAAAAAGTTCATGTACTATGACTTATAACATGGTGTGGTAGTATCTAAGTGGTAGAAACAGAAAGAGGTAGTGCTTATTTAAGAAGCATATTAGTTCCCGGAGATGCACCTTCATGAATAATTCATTCTGGCTCCTAAGGGAAGGCCAGATCTGGTCTAGAAGTGGATTGGCTCCATGAAAGCAGGCTGTCATAAAAAGAGAGAGGGGACACTCAAAGTCTGCTGCTTTCTGCTTACTGTGTGATCTTTCTCTTTCAGATATTTTCCCACCATGATGCCATTAGCCATGTTGTTATGAACCTAAAGACCCTCAATAGAGCTGGCCAGATGGCACTGACAGGATCTTGGACCTTTAAAACTGTGAGCTAAATAATCCTTTTTTCTGGACAAAGGGCCCAGATTCAGGTATTTTGCAATAGTTACACAAAAATGGACCATGACAATCATCAAAAACACAGAAGTGAATATGAAAAGACGTTCCAGACCCACAATAAATGACATGCAGTTCTACCTCTTGTAAAAATTCATAAATACAGATGTCTGCATTAAGTGGTAAAAAGCTGTTATCCTAAACTTCCAGAGTCCCTGCACCACCCTGGCTAACCTAGAACCTCCCATTCCAGAACAAACACATGCACATGCACATACACATACCATACATACACACACACACACACACACACACACACACACACACATGTTTACTCACCCCATGTCCCCTTAACTTGACACACAAATATATCACCGTTGAACCATAACCTTCCCTTTCTTGTTTATCCCCATGATTTCACATTCATTTCTTATTATAAAACACAGTACAACTTTAAAAGTTCCACAGCATTTAAAAAAGTCCATTGCTTGTAAGCTAAATATCTCTTTGAAACAATCCAAATTCTCTTCATTGTGGCCTACTGTAAAATAAAAAATAGGATGCCAAGAGTGGTGGTTCACACCTTTAATCCCAGCACTCAGGAGGCAGAGGCAGGCAGATCTCTGTGAGACTGAGGCCAGCCTGGTCTACATAGTGAGTTCCAGATAGGCTGGAGCCAGAAATATCTTGTCAAAAATAAAAAAATAAAAATAAGTTAAATGCTTCATGTTACAAAAAAGGAAGAATGAGGGCATAAAAACAATCATACTGAAGCAAAACCCAAACCCGGCACTGTAGCTCCAAAATCTTGTAGCTTAGTGTCTGACATTAGAGACTCACTCATGATCTTCTGGCTCCAAAAGGCTGGGATGGTCTGCCCCACTTATCTAACTCTGCCATCCACAGCACACACACCTTGTCTGGTTGGATCAGGCCGGCTTCATGCTACACCTGCCACCTCCGATATTCTGGGGTTTCTATTACAACTGAGGCTGCACTTTCATCAGTGGCCCTCTGGCCTCTCATGGTACCAAGCCTCCTCTCTCTATGACCCTTTCAATACTGGGGTCTTCATTGCAACTGAAGCTGCATCTGCACCAATGGCTTCTCCTGGTTTCTCATGGTACCAAGCCTCAACTTCTCTCATGACCCTTAGTGCTGCAACTTTGATGCCACCAAGACCACATGGGAGATCCTTATCCATTCTGACCCAGAAGGCTTCACCTCATTGATGCTGGTTTCTTGTTAATCAAAGCTAATTTTTCAACTGAGTGGATTGACTGTCCAAGAAAGTACAGAAGGTTTCACTCCCAGACATTCTGTATTGAAAATGTCAATGAACAGCCCCAATAAAATCTTTGCTTCCCTCTGAAACTTCACAAGCCTGTCCTTCATCATCGCATTTCTTCAAGCTATCAAAGAATAGCTCCTTAAGCTCTGAGTATTCAATAGCTTTTACAGCCCAAAGTTCCAAACTTTTCCAGAGTCTTCCCCAAAACAAGATGGTCATGTCTGTCACACCCCACTTCTGGTATCAATTTCTGTCCTAGTTTCTTTTGCTGTGATAAATATCATGACCAAAAAGCAACTGGAGAAGAAAGAGCTTATTTCATCTTATAAATTACAGTCCATCACTGAGGGAAATAAGGTGAGAACACAAAGTTGTTAGCGGGTTTTTCAAATTATCTTGCCCTGAGAGATTCCATTTTATCAGCAAATTTTGACTCCATTTTGAAGATGAAGGATGATTCTGTACCTGTCTGGACACATAAACTGTACCACCTATCTTGCACCAATTGTGTGGCACAAACTGATAAATAGCATCCTAGAAGTAGGAAGGGTGATGTCCTATAAAATGTTTTTTGGTCTTTTTTGAGGCAGGGTCTCCCATTAGCTCCAGCTGTCCTGGAACCCACTATGTAGACCACGCTGGCCTTGAGCTCTCAGAGATCTGCCTGCCTCTGCCTCCTGAGTGCTGGGATTAAAGGCGTGCACCAACACACCCAGTGCTGCCCTATCAATTGATCAGGGTGCGAGTTGGGACTGTAAGAACATGTGAGTATACTAAACTCATATCAGGAAAACCAGGCCCAATGACTATTTAGATACATCAACCCAAGGAAAGGGTAAAACTCTCTCACCCGTATCCCATAAAGAGGCAAACACTGTGAGGGCAACAGTCTCCAAGGACTTGTCATCTAACTATCCTGAGTGTTAAGGGACAAACAGAACTTCCAACTGTTCCAAGGACTTCAGCTTAACTCAGTCCCCACTGTTACTTCACCCTCCTTGCTCCTTATAGCTGAACTCTGACCCTGCAACTGACTCTACAGCCAATAGCAGCACAGTAATGTCTCCAGCTTCTTTGGTTAGTTATCTCACTCCCACAGAGGCTGTTTTACATTTCTATCAGTGTCCCATCTCTGTCTTCTCAAGCCTCTTTGAAATTCCCCTCCTCTTTTGTTGTTTAAAGTCGTTCTGTAACCTACATATACACATATGTGGAGATAAATTTACTATATAATGTGTAATACTTGATCTGAAAGGTGATATTACTCATTGAGATCAGAATAAAAGACCTTGTACTTGTCTCAGTCAGGGCTATTGATTAAAGCAGAAGTATCTGGTCCATTGCTGGCAATGTAACTGTCATACCCTGTGGATTTATTGTTGTTCAATAAATTCTGATATTGTGGAAAGACAGAAATGTACTCATCTGTGTTTCTTGCTTACTACACCAAACACACAAGAGCAAAGAAGCAACTCCACTGAGACCCTGTACCATTGATTGGCCACCAAAGGCTTTTTATGATTGACTAAATGTGGAACCAGTGATGGCTCCTGCCCAGTGGAAAATACATGGGAGAAAATATAATGCTAGGAGCTTGAGATTCACCACAGGCATTACCAAACAAAAGAACTGCAGAACACAGGTCTGGAAGGTGAGGGGGGGAGATTTGTTGCCCCTGGGATGGTATAGGAATAGACATTACAAGTGTTGCTCTTGAAACAATGACACACAGGACATAAGATTTTTTTTCTGCTAGATGCTCCATTGTTTGTCGTTGAAGTATCCTTGTAAATTAAAAAAGTTGAATGTGTTATTCTGTCTCATTTTGTCTTTTTGGTGGTGAGCCTGAGCCTTCACTGGTTCTCCAGTCCTCTTATATTGTATTCTAATAAGACTAAGTCTAAAATAGACTATCCAAGCTTAGGTGGTGAGTAGAGACACCCAAGGTGTAGCATTCTCTCACTGGTACAGCTCTTGTAAGTCCACTTGCAAGCCTAGATCTAGCCTTCTGACTCTAACTAATGTTCTCGCTACTAAAAAAAGTTCTCATCCTAAAAGAAAGGTGAAATGTATAGATAGACAGACAGACAAATAGACAAATGAATAGGCATGATTTGGATTTAGGAACTATACACTCTGATTTTCCATTCAGTATAAGACCTCTTATAAATCTCTAACCAAAAATTAAAATTTACAACACATAATTAACATATAATTAATAACTCAGCAATGGGAGTCTGCCATTTTTAAAAATATGCAATCCCAATCAAAATCCCCATGATTTTCTTAACAGAATTAGAAAAAAATCCTAAAATTTACATGGAAAAACAAAAGACCTTGGGTAGCCAAAGCAACCCCGAGCAAAAAGAGTAATGCAGGGGGTATTACTATACTAGATTTCAAAATCTATTACTGAGTTATAGTCATAAAAACAGCATGGTACTGGCACAAAAATAGGCTCATAAATCAATGGAACACAACTGAAGACCTAAACTTGAGTTCATTCAATTTCTCTTTATTTTTTTTATTGATCTGACTTTATTTTACAAATTGTTCTGCAATCCAAATATACAACAGCTTGGAAAACATTTAGAAAACAAAAGCCAATGTAAAAAGACAGATTAAAACAACTAGAACAGTACACATTTGATGTGGCTCAGATTTTACAGTTTTCTTACTGCATCATCAGTGTCAGAAATCTGTTCCTTCAGCTGGCTCCACTGCTCCATATTTAGAGAAATACCTTGTCTTCTTGGCTTCATTTCACCTTCTGAGTCCATCCAGTATTCTCTAATATCAGTTAGAGTTTTCCCTTTAAAGCCCCGAACACTGACATACCTCATTTTCCCATCTGAAGGATGTTATCATCCCTGCTGCTGCTACTCTGCTTGGAAGAGGCCAAAGCTCTCGAGGTTTCACCAGGCTTTTGTTTCTTTACAAGTTTTTCTGGAGCAACTTGCTTTTTTCTCTTTAACTTTTATTCAACTTCACTGTCAGAATCGTTGCCTGAAGAGCTCAAAGAAACAAGTTCCTTTGATTTAGGCATTGCTCCGCTACTGCTGTCAAAGAGCCTTCTGCTCGCTGAGTTCATGTGATATTTGGCAAAGGGGCCAAGAAGATTCAATGGAGGAAAGGCAGCAACTTCAGCAAATGTTGCTGGCATAACTGGATCACGACTTATAAAAGAATGAAACTAAACCCCTACCTTTCACCTTGTACAAAAATTGACTCTTAATGGATCAAAGATCTCAATGTGAAACCTGAAACTCAAAACATTGGCAGTAACCTACAAGCTATAGGTATAGGAAAGGACTTTTTAATCAGACAGCAATTGCACTGGAAATAAGGTCAAAAATCAACAAGTGGGACCCCATTAAACTAAAAAGCTTCTGTACAGCAAAAAAGAAAAAAAAAATCAAAGAAGTGAAGAGAAAACCCACAGAGTAGGAGGAAATCTTCATCAGTGACACATCTGACAGAGGCATATAAATTACTCAAAAAAACAAAAGAACAAGAAAATAAATGACCCAATTAAAAAAATAAGATAAAGATCTGAACAGAGACTTCTCAAGTGAAGTAAAGATAGCTAAGAAACATCTTTAAAAGTGTTCAACAGCATTAGTAATTCAGGAAATGAGCTTCAATAAAACATTGGCTTTGAAAAAAATACTGAAAAAAAAACTAATTCAGGAAATTAAAATTAAGCATACCTTTAATCCCAGTACTTGGGAGGCAGAGTCAGGAGGGTCTCTGTGAGTTCAAGGTCAGCCTGGTCTACAGAGCTGGGGCTACAGGAGGTAGACCCTGTCTTAAACACACACACACACACACACACACACACAAAAAAAAAAAAAAAAAAAAAACTTTAAGACTTCATCTTACCCCAGTAAGACTGGCTATAATCAAGAAAACAAATGATACCAAATGTTGGAGAGGTTGTCGGGAAAGGGAAACACAAATTCACTGCTGGTGGGATTGCAAACTCATCCAACCCCTATGAAAAGCAGTGTGGAGAGCTCTTTTTTTAGTACTTTTATTGATGAATTGTGTATTTCATTCATTAACTTTCAGTCCAATTCAGATACACTGCCCTCTCCCTGCTCCCGCCCCACCCCTGTTCATGCCTTCTGCCATGCATGTCTTCCATCTTTCTCTCAGTCTTTCCAAAGATTTTCCCTGCAGCGGCTTGTTGTTTGGGGCAGAGTTCAACCATATCATTCAATTCTTTAAACAGTCTTTATGTTGTTGTTTTTACCTCCCCTTTGTATTGTTCCAACAAATGCCTATATAATCGGCACATATGCATCAAAATTATGACAAGAATAAACTGCATGTTAATTCCAAAATATGTTTAGGAATTCACATTTTCCCCCTTTAATTTTATGTTACTCTAAAACATTATATTTTAATTTTATATTACTGTAAAATATTAATACATACCTTCCACCCATATACATTAATTACACAGTCTGAAAATAAGTGGTAAGTCAATTCTAGAGCTCCTTAAGAGATTTACACTTTAAGAACACAGTTCCTTTCAGATAAAAAGAAATATAACAATAATGCTGTTCAGCTTGCCTTTCATCTGGGGATTTGGTGTTAGCACCCACAAATGAGGGAAGCCATTCATCCTTTGTTTTTCTGACATGGTGTTACTTCACTTAACATAATGGCTTTGAGTTCCATCCATTTACCTGCAAAGTTCATGATGTCATCTTTACCGATGAATAGTACTCCATTGTGTAAATGTACCACATTTTTGTCATCCACTCCTCAGTTGAGGGCAATTTGGGTTGGTTCCAGCTCTTTGCTATTGTGAAGAGAGCTGCAATAAACATGGATGTGCATGTATCTTTGTGGTAGGATGAGTCTTGTGGGTATATACCCAGGAGTGATATGGCTGGGTCAGGCAGTAGACTCATTTTGAGTCTTTTAAGGGTTCTCCACACTGTTTTCCATAGTGGTTGTACAAGTTTACATTCCCACTAGCAGTGGATGAGTGTTCCCCTTTCCCCACAACCTCTCCAGCATTTGGTGTCTTTTGTTTTCTTGATCTTAGCCAGTCTTATCAGAGTGAGATGATATCTGAGAGTGGTTTTAATTTGCATTTCCTTAATTATTAGTGACAGTGAACAGTTTTTTTTTAATTTTTTTTATTAATTTTATTTATTTATGTATGTGTATGAATGCACTGTCTGCATGCAAGTTTGTGCACCCGTGTCGTGCAACGCCGCGGAGGTCAGAAGAGGGTATCGGATTCCCCTGGAACTGGAGTTCTCCTGGAATTGGAGTTTCAGACGGTTCTTAGCCGCCATGTGGGTGCTGGGGATCGAACC